>PVJS01015902.1:0-38239 GCA_004027185.1 Glis glis
GTGAGGCCCTCAGCAACTTCGTGAGACCCGGTTTCAAAATAAAGTATAAAAAATAGTGCTGGGGGTGTAACGCGGAGGTAGAACGCCCCTGGGTTCAATCCCTGGTACCGCAAAAAAAAAAAAAAACCAAAAAAACAAATAAAAAAATAAAATAAGGCTGGGGGTGTGACTCAGAGGTCAACCTCCAGTCACCCCCTGAAAACCCCATATGATCTGACCCTGAGTTTTCAGTGGCAAATGAAGTGACTAGTGTCCCCACCATTTCAGGGGGCACAGTGTGGTATGGGAAAGAGACAGGAAGCACGTGAGTAAGCAAATAACCCCACATTCTGAGTTGAGGACACTGAAGAAAATCAAGAGCTCACTGTTAGAATGGAGAATCTGAATGGAGGACCGTGGTCAGCAGGGCCTAACTGAAAACGAGCCGGCCACAGAGGGCTGGGAGGGGACCATCAGGGTGTCAGGGATGAAGGCCACAGGTTTGGAAAGGCCAGTCATGTTGGAGGACCCCGGAGCTGGTCTGTCAAGCTAGGGGACTTGGAATTCACTTTCGGTACAATGAGAGGGGTTTCAGCAGAAGTGGGGTGCTCATCACGTGACTCGGTTCATCTTGTGAATCCTAACCCAGTTGGAAGAAGCTTCTTTCCCAAAGCCAGAGTAAGAAATGTCCACTCACCAGTGTGGGGCTTGACCCCGCCTGCCCACGTCAGCCCTGAAGATTTTCGTGTCCATCCCTTGAGTTTCATCTACCAAGAGAATTCTCAGTATCCAGTGTCAACCCACAGTGTCTTGGTGTGGTTCTAGAGAAAGGGTTTTTTCCCTTCCCCTCCCCAAGTCATTTAAAAGGCTTTGGTAGAGGAAGGGCGGGGGATGGGGTTGGTGATAGAGGATGATAAGTCCATGATTCAGGAAAATATTCATTTAGCTGCTGGTACAGAGTGTCCCTGCCAGGAGCCACCATGCAGAGCACCGCTGAACACTTGGCAGACTCCCCTGAAATTGATGCAATCCGAGAAAGGGAAAATTTCAAGCGAAAGTTTTCTGTCAAACTCGTTCATCTGCTCCTTTCAAAGACAGTCGGGAGAAATGTTACTGGAGTTGATTGACGCAGGAGCTTTTTATGTCTCTAGAAGAAATGCAAACCCAAGGTTAATTTGTATGTGTGTGTGTGTGTGTGTGTGTGTGTGTGTGTGTGAATTTGCCCAAGAAATAGTTTATTCTTTTTGTACACTTTTGCAATTATACATCATGGTGAGGTTCAATGGGATACAAACATACATGCACACAGCTCCTGGGGTACTTCCCGCCACATCCCACCCCATCCCCCTCCCCCTACATGCTAGCGAAATTGGTAGTAATGCATTTATATATTGCCAAAGCATTATTTGAACTGTTTCATTCCTCAGTCCTCCTTTTACCCCTCTCCATCCTTCCTCCATTTCCCTTCCACTATTCTACTGTTCTCTCTCCACATTTATTCAAAGTTCCTGTTTTCTCTCTAGTTTCCACATGAGAGAAAACATATAACTCTTGACTTTTCTGAGTCTGGCTGTAAAATTAAGAGTTCTATAGCAATACATGTATACCCATGTTTATAGAAGCACAATTCACAATAGCCAAATTATGAAACGAACCCAGGTGTCCATCAACAGATAGGAGCAGGTAAAGAAAATGTGGTCTATACACACAATGGAATTTTACTCAGCCATAATGAAGAACAAAATTATCTCATTTGCAAAAATGGATGGAACTAGAGAGTATTATGCTAAGAGATATTTTGTTCTCAAAGCAAGATATATAGTGGTCTCTACAATGCTGCCAAGTTCTACACCCACTCGTCCACCTGGTGCACTGGAGCGGGTGCTGTGGTGTGAGTGCCAGCTTCTCTCGCCGGAGTGGAGGTGCGCAGGCTCCTCCATGCTGGGAGAGTTGGTAGCTCACAACTCTCCACTGAGCGGCCAGATGTTGTACTCAGCTGGAAAGGTATCGCCCACCCAAGGGAATATCCTTCCCCAGGGAGAACCTGTGTCCAGTGACTAGTGGGGGGGAGAAGGCTGTGCCCTGAGTCACCCCAGCTCCAGAGCAAACTGAGGCCTCTGTATCTCAGTTAAACTTTTCCCTCTGTCTAGACCTACTTCCCTCGCTCCCACACTGGGGTAGACCCTAAAAGCTCCCCAGTATGCTTCCTGCATAGACATCTCCATCCCAGAGTCTGTGTCCTGGAGAAACCAGTTTAAAACAGCCCCAATACCTTCTCTCCATCCATCACTCTGAGCTCTCTGAAACTGAATGATTCTTTTCCATGGATCATTTTCCTTCACATTCTCAATCTGGACTAGTTACGCTAGGGGTTAGTAGCTCTACCGAAAGCAACATGGCAGAGTCCTTCCTGCTTTCTTTGTGTTATTCTGCTGGGTCTGGGGGTAGCGTGGGGGGATCAGTATGGTAGAGATGCAATAGCTTTGCACAACGTCCCCCAGTGGAGAAAGGAGGCCTTCTCCCAATCGCCCCTATGGCATGAGAAGGGCAGTCCGGCCTCCTCAGCCAGGGCCAGGGCCCTCGTGGAAAACACAGAGGGGTCTGTGGCGGGGAGGGTAGGACCCAAACTCTGGCCTGTGCCACCCTTGGACACCTCAGGAGTCCTCACCTCCCTGTCAACCTTGAATATGAGAAAGGAAAAGGGACTCTGCGTGTGGCTTTAGACGAGCCGCTGAAGCACCTGCCACTCCGTTTCTTCTCCTTCAAGAAGGGTATGAAAATCCATCTTTGTCCTGAGGATTTAATAAGATGATAGTAATAGCCGGGCATGGTTGCACACACCCACAATCCTGGTACTTGGGAGGCTGAGACAGGAGGATCGCAGAATTGCTGCCAGCCTCAGCAACTTAGTGAGGCCCTAAGCATTTTAGTGAGACCTTGTTTCCAAATAAAAAATAAAATAAGGCTGGGTGTAGCTCAGAAGTAAAATGTCCCTGGTTTCAATCCCTAATACCAAACACACACACACACACACACACATACACACACACACACACACACACACGCACACACACACACACACACACAGCTGATACCAATAACAGTAGCGATTATTACTAAAGAGAAATTTAGTGACTAAACTCTTAAGTGTTCCTGCCATATGACCTGGGTTTAAACTCCAGTTCTGTCACTTAGTAAACCTATGGTGTTGAGAAAATTTCTGAGCCTAGATTAATTAGTTAAATTTATTTTTTTCCAAAATTAGAACTTAATGCTGAACTTTCCAGATGGTGGATGGTCTCGTACTTTTGAATAAGCAAGTCTACATCTGGGAATAGCTGAGCCCCCTCCCATTCCACTTTCCCCCATGCTAGGAATGCCTACCTCCTTCTTTAGGGCTGACTCCCCTACACCCCCTACACCTTTTAGATAAATCTCCGTAATCTATATTTTATATAGGCCTTGTGGGATTTAAATCTGACTTTGCCAAACTATGATTGTAAGTACCTGAGAAACAGTCCAAACTGTCGGGAACGTGAGTTTCCTCGCCTTTAACTTGGGAGTGAGGTTGTCCATGTGTACAATGTTAAGACATACCAAGTGACTGGCGTATTATTTGGCACACACTTTGTATCTTCACCATTTAGGACGTTTCTGAACCCATTCTGTCTCTGAGAGTAGCATCTGGGCTTCCTTTGAGAAGCCACATCCCTCTGTTCGCTATGTCCTGGCTGTCAGCTAGAAGTGGACAGCTCTGGCTTCCTGAATATTCCATGCCTGCCCAATCCCCAGACAGAGTGGATGATGCAGAGATGGTCCTGTGATTCAGGATAAGTGAATCAGAACCAGTACCCGGATTGTTGCTGGTACTAATAGGAAGGAGAAGACATTTTTACTTAGATTGCTAAACTAAACAACATAAATATAAAGGGCCCAAACTACCATGCAAATAGACTTCCCTGAGAATGAAGGTGATTTGAAGAAAGAAGAACTGAAAGATTGATAAGAGAGAGGGTGCCGGGTGTGGTGGTGCACACCTGTAGTCCTAGTACTTGGGAGGCTGAGACAGGAGGATCGCAGGTTCGAGGACAGCCTCAGCAAGTAGTGAGACTCTCATCAACCTAGTGAGATCCTGTTTCGAAAAATAAATCTAAAAATAAATAGGGCTGGGGGTATAGCTTGGAGGTAGAATATGCCCCTGGGTTCAATCCCCAGTACCACAAAAAAAGGAGAGAGAGAGAGAGAGAGAGAGAGAGGGGAGAGGAGGAGGAGGAGGAGGAGGGAAGGGGAGGGGAGAAGAGAAAAGAGAAGAGAGATAGGAGGGTAATTTAATGTCATTTATTTGAGCATCTGAGTCAAACTATGTCTGAAGCTAGACTTGCCTGGGGTTTTCAGATGCATGTAGCAAAAGATTTTCCATTGGCTTTAGCCAGTTTAAGTGGGTTTTCTTCCCTTTTCACTGAACAAGTGACTAACTGAAAACTAATGAGAATGTAATAGGTGTTAAGTGTAATGTCCTATATTTAATTGTTTAAAAGTGCACAGGTGCCAGCAGGAAGAGTTCACTGGGTGAAGAGCTAAGAAACATTCCAGGATCTTAGCTGATCAGCATCTCAATATGTGTCAATGCAGAGGAGAATCAAGAGCTGCTACTTGTGAGCCTTTTTGTTTAAAATGATGTATGGATTACATATTTTCTGCCCATTCGGTCCCCAGAAATCTCTTGGAAATTGCAGAAAAAGTCATCTAAAGGAAATACACATAGTATCTCTGAAACCCAATAAAGAGTATCAACAGTTGTCCAGAGAGTCGGAGTCATTCCCAGAGCCTAGAAGGCAGTCAACAGAGAAGCCAGACCTGATACAGCCGCAACAGAAAACAGGACAGGAGAGGCCACAGTGGATGTGGGAGCCCTTCTTTCCAGCTGAATCTTCTGGGCAGCTTGAGCTCAGAGTCAACAAATATAAAATGAAATGGACAGGAAATTAAAAGCGTGCATTTAAGCCGGGCGTGGTGGCGCACGCTTGTAATCTCAGTACTTGGGAGGCTGAGACCAGAGGATCCGGGTTCGAGGCCAACCTCAGCTACTTAGTGAGGCCCTCCGCAACTTTGCGAGACCCGGTTTCAAAATAAAGTATAAAAAATAGGGCCGGGGGTGTAGCTCGGAGGTAGGACGCCCCTGGGTTCAATCCCCGGTACCACACACACAAAAAAAGAGTGCATTTGAGGAGTGAAAGCCAGTTGAGCCCCTCTCCACCACTATTGCAGGCGACATTCACAGAATTTCCCTCAGACCAAACTCCCAAGACTTGTATCTAACAAAGTGAAAGGTCTGATTCTTGTCATCAAGAGAGTTACTGGAACCTTGTAAGATTCAGAGACCTGGGACCACAAAATACCCCCCAAATCTGCCACCCAGCTCCACAGCCAGGAGAGGCGGAGTCTCCCCTTGGTAAGGTTAAGAATGAAAAAGAGAGTCCCAGCAAACTCTGTGTCGATGCTGGTGCTCCCAGCTACTGAGAACCTTCACAATCCACACAGGCTCACAGCCAACTTAGACAACCTGAAATCTGCACAGAAGCCTTGCTTTGGAAATGGATCTCACATCAACTGCCAGTGGACCTCCAAGGTGCTTTAGCCAGGAGCCATCCTGGGAAGGGAGCTGTTATCTGAGTTTCGACTGCCCTAGGGGACAGGAACCCCTGCATGTTCTCTTATCTGGGAACCCACAGACGTTCCACCGCACTGCCTTGGCAGGTAGCTGCCTGGCAAACCCAGCTTGGCCCAGCAGAGTGACTATGACCTAAGTCCTCTGGGTGCCCTGCCCTGTAGGGAACAGAAGTTGTGACATGGAGGGGAGGAGAGAGTGTCACCCTCAAGATTCAGGAGATCCTGGCGCTTGTAAATTTGTATGTACCTGATGTCAGAGTAGCCGATTCTATAAACAAGCACTGTTAGACCTAAAGGGAGAGGTAAGCTCTAGTACAATAATAGTGGAAGACTTCAAGATTCTACTTTCATCAATGGGCAGATATCCAGACTCCCCCCAAAAAAGAAAAAAATCAAAGACACATCAGAGATAAACTATACTATAAGTCAGATGGACTTATTAGTTATTTACAGAATGTTCTATCCAACAGCTGTAGAACACACACACATTCTTTTTGTCAGTACATGGAATTTTTTCTAGACTAGACCACATATTAGGCCACAAAACAAGTCTTCACAAATTTAAAAAAAATTGGAATCATATCCTATATCTTTTCTGAGCATAATGGATGAAAACTAGAAGTCAGCTAGAATCGCTATTATAAATAAATATAAATAAATAAGTGCTGAATATGAAGAAAAAAAATTTTATACACTGTTGGTGAGAATGTAAATTAGTACAATCATTATGGAGAACAGTATGTAGGTTCCTAAAAACCAAAATTGGCCATCTGATCCAGCTGTCTCACTCCTGGGAATACATCCACAGGAAATGAAATCAGCATACCACAGAGATACCTGCATGCCCGTGTTGACGCTGGCACTTCACAACAGCTAAGATATGGAATCAGCCTCGGTGCCCATCAACAGATGAATGGATCAAGGACATGTGGTGTGTATGCACAAGGGAGTAGCATTCACCCATGAGCTGAATAAAATCTGTCATTTGCAGGATATTATGTTAAGTGAAATAAGCTAGATATAAAAACACAAGTGCCGCATAGTCTCTCCCATGTAGGGAAGCTAAGAAAAGATTGCTGAACGTACAATAGTAATCACAAGAGATCAGGAAGGGCGGGGTGGAAAAGAGAGGTTGGATTTGATCAGCACATGCTATATGCACATGTGGAAAATATTACACTGAGCCCCACTAATATGTACATGTTAATAAATTGTTTTAAATCCTGGTGCCTTTTTTTTTTTTGCGGTACCGGGGATTGAACGCAGGGGCGTTCTACCTCCGCACTACACCCCCGGCCCTATTTTTATACTTTATTTTGAAACCGGGTCTCACAAAGTTGCGGAGGGCCTCACTAAGTAGAGAGAGAGAGAGAGACAGGGAGAGAGAGAGAGAGAGAGAGAGAGCTGAGGCTGGCCGCGAACTCGGATCCTCCGGTCTCCGCCTCCCAAAGTACTGGGATTACAAGCGTGCGCCACCACGCCCGGCCTGGTGCTTTTTATCTAACCTGTATTCCCTGCCTGGAAGCTTTTAGGATGGCTTTGTCCCAACTATTCTGAAATTCCACATATAGAATTCCTTATGGGTTGTTTTGATCTAGAAATTCATCTTTCAATTATGGCATTATTCTTTAATTAATTTTTGAAACTTTCCCTCTTTCTCTACCAAGAGCTGTATGTATGTATGTTTGTATCACATTGAGCCTCACTATAATGTATAATTGCAATGCACTAATAAAAGTATACATAAAATAACTTTCTACAAGAGTGCATGAAAACTATACACCTTTTAATTAATGGTTACTTGACCTGTCCTCACAACTTCCTCAATCTCAGAGTCTCAGGGGGGAGGCCATAATTCATTCATTCATTCATTCAACAAACATTTGAGGACTTACTATATGCCCGGTACAGTAATAGTCTTTGAAAAGACAAAACGTCTTGATAAAAAGGACAATAGGAGTTCCTGTCCTAACTGAGCTTACTTTTTTAGGCACTTAGTGGCTGGAAAGTGTTATGGACTTAAGTGGGTTCCCCCTCCCCCAAAATTCCTATGTCGAAGCCATAACTGCCAATGTGAGAGTATTTGGAGAGAAGACCTTTAAGGAGGTAACTAAGGTTAAATGAGGTCATAAGTGTGGGGCCCTAACCTTATAGCAGTGGGCGTCCTTATAAAAAGAGACACCAGAGAACCCCTCCACTTGAACGCAGAGGAAAGAGTGGGGAGGTGGCCATCTGCCGACCAGGAAGAGAGATCTCTCCAGAACCCAACCCTGACAGCAGCTGATCTCAGCCTTCCAGGCTCCAGCACCATGAGAGAACACATTTCTATTGTTCAAGCCACCCTGGCTGTGGGCCTTTGCTAGGGAAGCCCGAGCCGACCAACAAAGAAAGCATCAATGACTAGCGTAAGAAGACAGGAGAAGAGAAAAGGAATTTTGAGTGCTCTTGGTCATCCAGTAGAATTATTTTCACAAGATCATTTTTTTTTCCTACATTCCAGCAGAGGAAAATCTACAACTTCCCTTGACATGCCACCTGGTTATTGGTTTTCTCGACACTGTCTGAAGCCTTGGACCACAAGGATATGGTGAGGGCTCATCTCCCTCCCAAGGCTCGGCCACTTCTGTAGCAAGCCTCGGCCTGCTTCATACACCAGCTGCTGTTGCTCACCATCAGGTCTAAATATAGCTGCATCCTCCCCGGGTTTCCACATTTCTCCAGTGAGCCAAATGATTTGAATCCCAGTTCTGGTTTTAACTGGCCAGCCAGGTCATTTATTTCCATACATAAGCAATCTCGCTTCATCAAGGGCAGTCGGCCCTCCCAGGGCTCAGGAAGCCAGCAGGCACATACACTAGCTTTTGCTGTAGGGCTGGGTCCTGCTCCCTCAGCTAAACTCTGGATGTTTGTATTTGATATCTATTGCCATTTAATAACTTAACACAAAAGTAATGATTTAAAGCACACACACTTATTATTTCCATACCTGTGGGTCTGGAATTCAGCTCAGCGGGGCCCTCTACTTCAGGGTGTCTCACAGGCTACTCCAAGTTGTTGACGGGGCTGGGGTCTCATCTGAAAGCTTGCCTGGAGAAGGATCCACTGCTGAGCTCACTTGGGTCATTAGCAGAATTCTGTTCCTCAAGAGCTACTGGGCTGAGGGCCTCCGTTCTCTGCTGGCTGTCGGCCAGTGAGCACACGAAACCCAGTGCTTGGGGCCCCTTCTTTCCACATGCACTTCTCCAACATGACTACTTCCTTCACCAGCGCATGAATGCCAAGGACAGAGGGCTGGGATGTAGCCCAGTGATAGAGTGCTTACTTAGCATGATCAAGGCCCTGGGTTTGATCCCCAGCACTGCAAACAAAGAAAAAAAATCAACAATCAGCACCAGGCGTGGTGGTGCAAGCCTGAAATCCCAATACTTGGGAGGCTGAGGCAGGAGAATCACAGGTTCAAGGCCAGCCCCAGCAACTTAGTGAGACCTTCAGCAACTTAGTGAAACCCTGTTTCAAAATAAAAAATAAAAATAGGGCTGGTAGTATAGCTCAGAAGTAGAATACCCCTGGGTTCAATCCCCAGAACAAGGAAGGAAGGGAGGAAGGAAGCAAGGAAGCAAGGAAGGAAGGAAGGCTGCTAAGAAGACAGGTTAGACTGATTATAACTTTATCATGGAATGACATTCCATCATCTTTACTGTTATTCTATTAATCAGAAGCAAGTGACTAGGTGCAGACCACTGAAGGGGGTGTGGTGTGAGTTGATTACTCATGAGACAGGCATCCTGAAGGGTCATCTCAGAAGCTACCTACCAGCGGGCATGGTGGGGCATGCTTGTAATCCCAGTACTTGGGAGGCTGAGACAGGAGGATCGCAGGTTCGCGGCCAGCCTCAGCAGCTTAGTGAGGTTCTCAGCAACTTAATGAGACCCTGTTTCCAAATAAAAAATAAAATAGGTCTGGGGGTGTAGCCCAGAGGAAGAAGGCCCCTGGGTTCCATCCCCAATACCACAAAAGAAAGAAGCTACCTACCCAATGTTCCTGAGCAGAAAAGCAGCCATTCTGACCTAGCAGTCTTCTCTACATTTCTTCTACATTCCTGGAAGAACTCTTACCTTGTTGTCTTCTTAGGAAAAGGCAGTCTAGAAGGGGCTACTGATTTGGTTGTGATCCGTGATCTCTTAGAAGCCAGGTTAGTCCTGTGACATCTCTCCTGCACTCCAGACACCTACTCCCATCAGCCACTTGGATGACTGACAGGTACCACCCACTGAGCCCACCAAAATGGAACTTACATAATGTCTGACAAAATGCTGCTCTGCTTCTCTGAAGAAATAGGTCATGCTATCCTAATTTCTCAAGCCAGAATAAGAGGTCACCCCTGCATCCTCCTTCCTCCTCAGTCTTCCTTCACGGAATAAAACGTCAAACAAATAGTTCACAAAATACGGTGGAAAGGGAGCCACGTGGCACTAGGGGTAATGATTTGGTTGGTGGTGATGGGGATGGGGCAAAACCACAAGGGAATTCCCATGTGACTTGGGTAAATTAATTGACCTAAGGTCCAGTTTTCCCAATTAAAAATGAAGGGATAATGGTAGGAGTCAAACACCAAAGAGTGGCTTCTGCAGAATGCTTAGTGTATCTTACATCCTGCAAACCACAATGTATGTTGGCAATGACACTTGTTATTCCATAACACATTGTAGTTGTCGCCATTTGCTCGCCAACCAAACAGACGGTCTCCTCTCTTACAATCTCCACACTTTCCCAGCCCCTCTCGTAGCCGGGGATGCCCAAGAGACGCAGTTCTTGGAAAGCTTTTGTTTTTCTGATAATAACTTCTTCCTTCCTTGGACAAGGATTCAGTGTCTACAATGTTGGCAGCATGCATTTAGTTGAACACCAACACAGTAAGGGTGGTGCGGTAGAGAGAGCCTGTGTCTGCGGTGGCATTGTCAAACAGGAAAGCAATTCCAGCATCCAGCTACCTTCAGGCTTCTTGTCCTTTAAGAAAGAGAAACCTTACATGTTTAAGCTACCGTTTATCAGGTGTTCTATTATTTGTAGCTGCAAACACTCCTAATAGATACAGGTTTGGGAAGCCTAGAAGTCACATATCTGGCTGTAGGCCATAGGTTTGTGCCAAGAACACAACCTCTATTAACCCAAGATCTAAAATTCTATCTCCTTCCACACTGGATAACTTCTTATAGATGCTGTAAATGCAGGGAAACCGTGTGACCTTTCTAATACGCTCTATTTGTTCTTCTTCTTAATTACTTTTACTCTAGGACTATATTCCTGGTAGTGAAAATAATTCTATGTATTCAAGGCTCCAATAGAATGTCAAAGAATCAGTAAGGAGAAGAGGAAAAATGTGAGCACTAAAAAGAGGCAGAGCCTCTAAGAGAGGCAAACAAAAGAGGAGGAAGAAGCTAGAATGGTATATCCACAGAGGACACCAGCCCTCACTTCCCAAAGTCTTCTTAGGATTGAAATTAAACTTTGCTCATAAGAGTACACTTATTTTGTGACTTTTCCCCACATTCTATCTTTTCCTAAGAATTCTCAAGAGTGATATTTCAGGATAATATATATCATATAAACACATATGTTTTCAGGATAATATATATGTTATGTACATAAATACATCAGACAGGCAATATGCAAAGTAGATACTGCCCACACAGTGTAAGCTAAGGATCCAGTAAAGACTGGGTCTGCTGCAGAATATTTGGTTTACAGACCTGCCTAGAACTGATAGTGCCTGACTAGAAACACTGACTAGAAACTATACCTGACTAGAAACACTGTCTTGAGGATTACTGAAATGCAGGTATACAGCACAGTGTGAATCTACAATTGCAATGGCCACTGCTAGTACCTGTGGCTTTTGAACACTCGAATGTAACCAGTGCCATCCATTGAAATTATATGTGGTATATATTGGGCTAAAAGTATTCTAAAAAGTGATTTCACTTGTTTCTTTTCGTTTAGATATGGCTACTAGAAAATGTTTTATCTATTCCTGTGGTTCTCGCTGTTTTTTTTTTTTTAATTAGGCAGCACCGTTCTAGAACATCATGATGTTCATTAGCACAGGAGCCCAACTTCGTTTACCAGAATGAAAGAACGGACCTCTAAACAGACCACACACAGGATGTGGGCATTCCCATCGGAAGGACAGAGGGTTGGAAAAGATAGATCTAAGCAACAGTGGGCGTTACTCCGACCAGTAGAGAGTGTGCTTAAGATTTTTAAGAGGTTGGAGACAGTGCAAGAAAAAGGGAAAGCCTTCAAGGAGCCAATTGGTTCCCAAATCATTTAGGCTACAGTATGATCCCACCTGGAGCGCCTTCCACCACCTCGTTGGGTTGTTCTCTGTTTCCTCTGCTATTTGTCTATGTCCCAATGACCTCATCAGGGATGTTTGCTCTCCCTGAGCTAGTATTTTACTTGGCTGTTTCTTCCAGTCCCTTCCATGACTCCCAGTGTGATAAAGGATTTTAATGCCCTGGGTCCACTGCTATGGAGTTCTAATTTCAAGGTGAATAAATGGAAGCAGAGAGATAAATGTTTTTCCGCACAGCAGAGATCTAGGCAGTTAACTCAGGCCCAGGATGCTGAACTTCTCCGGAAATGAGCTGCATGAGAGAAACTTATTCATCTTCTGCTTCGAGCCCTCAAGGCTTCCACCCCTGTGATATACTGTCATTTTCCATTAAAAGCTTGAAATTCTTTAGCTCTCTGGGAAATGTTGGCTATGCTGGAGAAACTCATTAAATGAACAAGTCCACAGAGCTTTAATAAACAATCCGATTAATAGCCCAGTAGGAGAGTTACAATCCCATAAATAACAGTTTTAAACACCATTAGCCCCTAGTTGTGGGTCAGCAAAAGCTAATATTTTTGGGCAAAGAGCCATTATATTACCTGGTGGTCTCTGTGTGGGTTCCTTTTAAATTTAGTCATATCTGAGAGCGGCAAAATGGCATTTTCCAGATGGTAAGACTTTGTGTTTTAGGAAGCTCTGCAAGCCAAACCCCACACCTACCACATTCTTTAAATTAATGAAGTAAAAAGGAGAGAATATCAACTTGGAGATGGAGCTCCTAGTCAGATGTGAAGGCTGTTTAACTTCAACAAATGCCCTGAATGTAGGGGTCTCCTGGCAAAGGCTCCTCACTATCTTTGCAGCAGAAGCTGAGCGATTCCAGGGTCTTCAGGTCTCCAGCCAGCTCAGGCAATTTGAAAGAGAGACAAATGGTCACACATACACTAAACTCTTAACAAATTGGAAAGACTCCCTTCTTCTCACAAATCAGTGAGTAAACAGCCACCAGGAAGGCTGTCTAAATCATCTACATGACTATCCAGGAACTAGGAAGGCCATCTAGACAATTGAGATGACTATCCATGAACTAGGAAGGCCGTCTACATCATCTACATGACTATCCGTGAACTAGGAAGGCCATGTAGATTATCAACATGATTATCCGTGAACTAGGAAGGCCGTCTACATCATCTACATGACTATCCGTGAACTAGGAAGGCCGTCTACATCATCTACATGACTATCCGTGAACTAGGAAGGCCATCTAGATCATCTACATGACTATCTGTGAACTAGGAAGGCCATCTACATCATCTAGATGACTATCTGTGAATTAGGAAGGCCATGTAGATCATCTACATGATTATCCGTGAACTAGGAAGGCCATCTAGATCATCTGCATGACTATCCATTGAACTAGGAAGACCGTCTAGATAATCTAGATGACTATCCGTGAACTAGGAAGGCGGTCTAGATCATCTGCATAACTATCCATTGAACTAGGAAGGCTGTCTAGATAATATACATGACTCTCCATGAACTAGGAAGGCCGTCTAGATCATCTGCATGATTATCCATTGAACTAGGAAGGCTGTCTAGATCGTCTAGATGACTATCTATGATCTAGGAAGGCCGTCTAGATCATCTAGATGACAATTCGTGGTCTAGGAAAGCCATCTACATCATCTAGATTACTATCCCTGAACTAGGAAGGCCGTCTAGATCATCTACATGACTATCCATGAACTGGCAATCTGTATTTGTTTTCTTTGCAATGGGGTCTTGGTATGTTGCCCAGGCTGGACTGGAACTCCTGGACTCTCTGCTTCAACCTGAGTACCTGGGACTACGGTGTGCACCACCGTGTGTGGTTTCAGCAATTTGGAATTGCAGGAAAGTCATCCACAGAGAACTAGAACCTGAGTACAGTGGCAAGAGTGACCTGTTTGCTTATAGGTGTATGTTACTTTCTTTATGCTTTAGGAATTAGGAGGAATATGTCCACACCCCTTTACATGTGGACAGCATCCCAGAGGATAGAACAGAGAGCTAGAAGACGGAATGTTGTGGCTGAACATTGCTAAGGAAGCTCACTACCTCAGGAAGGAAGGTCCCCCTGCTCGTGTGCTTACTTGGGAAGATCGGCCAAGCCACGGTGAGGTAAGAACTCATCCCTGGGAAAGAGGCACACCTCCTTGGCTGTGTCTCTATGTACTTTCTCCCAGACAATGTGGAGTCCATTAACTCATATGGTAGTAAGGACAGTGTGATGCCCTGATGTCTGGGAAATGTTCACCTGTGGAGTGTAGTCAACTCTTTTTCTTTTCTGGACTGGGGATTGAACCCAGGGGCATTCTACCTCTTAGCTACACCCCAGCCCTTTTTATTTTTTATTTTGAAATGGGTCTCACCAAGATGCTGAGGCTGGCCTTGAACCTGTGATCTTCCTTGTCTCTGCCTCCCAAATACTGGGATTACAGGTGTGGGCCTTGATGCCTGGCTTGCAGTCAACTCTTGAACTCATCGGGTACCGATGCTCAACTTTAGCACTTGGCTGGTGCAGTATGCTTCAATTCCATTACATTTTCTACTGTCTATAAGTGTATTACTTTCCTACTATGACAGACTCTATTGGTTGCTTTTCCCAAAACTATTACACCATACATTTTCCCTGCTGGCAGAGCTCTATAGAGCATAAAATTGCCAGATACTTATTTTCTAAGCACCCTTAAGACTAGAATTTAGTTAATAGGATCTGAGAGAAAGCTACAGTAAGTTTTCTGAGATTTTCTTTCTTTAAAAGGAAACATAAGAAGACATGCTCCCTTTTATACCCTGTCTTAGTTTCCAGTGGCTGCTATAACAAATTATCACACACTTGATAGCTTAAAACAATAGAAATTTGTTCTCTCACTGCTCTGGAGGGCAGAGGTCCAAAGTCACTTTCAAAAGCAGGGCCACATTCCCTCCATGGGCTCTAGGGGAGAATTTTTCCTTGACTTTTCCAGCTTCTGGCAACTGTCGGCGTCTCTTAGTTTGTGTCTCTATCACCTCCAATTTCTGTCCCTATGGTCATATTACCTTCACCTTTTCTATAATCACATCTCCCTTCGCCTCCACATAAGGTCACTCATGATTACATTTAGAGCTCCCCATGAGTAATCCAAAATAATCTCCCCATGTTTAATCCTCAATTCAATCACATCTATCAGTCCTTTTTATGCCATGTAAAGTAACATTCACAGCTTCTGGGAATTAGGATGTAGATATCTTGTGGGGGACCATTATTCAGCATACCATACTCCCTATAGAAGTAGAAGAAGGATGAGATGTATGGAGCTGTGGCAGCCAACACAGAGTTGCCAGAGTGTAAGTCTGAGGATGACAGAAGAGAAAGACGGATGCGATACGTTATACTCCTGGAATAATTAAATCTGGAATCATCTACCCTGGGCTTATTTTTAAGAGTGATAACAAATGTCATTGTTTAGGGTACCTTGAATATAGTGTTATTTACATCTTAATACTTTGTAATGGATACAACTATTGATTTTTTTAACCTGATAGGATAACGCCGTACACCTAACAGCAGATAGGTCACTCTTGCCTCTGTTCTTATAAAAGATTTTCTGATTCACAAAGTTTAACTTTTAATTATATTCCCCTTTGTAATGCTCTAGAATTGTTTTCTGTGTATGTGCAATTATTGTAGCAAATTACAGAATTTTCTATGAGAACAGGAATGTCTTTCCTACAGGATACTGCTAGGACAAAGGAAATAATCAGAAATTATCAGTTACTTGGTCAATTTGATTATTAAAATTCTTTTTTTTTTTTGCGGTACCGGGGATTGAACGCAGGGGCGTTCTACCTCCGCGCTACGCCCCCGGCCCCATTTTTTTATGCTTTATTTTGAAACCGGGTCTCACGAAGTTGTGGAGGGCCTTACTAGGTAGAGAGAGAGGGAGAGAGAGAGAGAGAGAGAGAGGAGAGATAGATCGATTGATCGATCAATCGATCGATCGTGCGCGCGCGCATGCACGCTGCGGTTGGCCGCGAACCCGGATCCTCCGGTCTCCGCCTCCCAAAGTACTGGGATTACAAGCGTGCGCCACCACGCCCGGCCATTAAAATTCTTAATTGAAATATATTTGCTTTAGCTGCATATTTCAAATGCAAGTCCTGATGTAGTTTCCTATAAGAGTAACTATACTGTGTTTATAATCTCATACAGAATTTAATTGCTAATTCTCACCCATGCTGCCTTCCACCCATTTCTATAAGGTGATCCAAGACTAGTCTCAGAAATATGTATGGAAAATGAATTTAGTAAAAGGAAAATAAAAATTAAATAAAATATCAGTTGAGTTGAACACCTTACCCTAACTTAAAGTCTAGATTAAAAAGAAAGGTAGTGAAGATAACTATGGGAAGAACAGAGGAAATCTGAAGACAAGAAAAGAAATAGGAAGGTGATCTCAGACCCTTGGAGACCTGCTCCTTTAAAATGAGAACCACAGAAACCATGAACACCCACTTTGGTGGAAATCACCAGTTTCCATCTGCAATAATTTATTTGTAACCTAACACCCATCAGTCACCAACATTTCAGAACTAAGGTGGAATTTGCCATTTAAAGTCACCACAAAAATGTCAGTTGCCTAAGAGCACCAAATTTTCATCCAGTGAGGAGGAGGATAATCCCCCATGATGAGGTTTCAAGGGGTGGCAGGGGACAAAGACAAAGTTGTATACTGATTTTATCGTAAGTCCTCCTATTCAAAATGCTGATTGCACACATGAATATGCATACAGTTATGTATTATATGTCACATGTAATTATATATAATTATATATGTATCCTCCAAGATGTATTAACTGATAAAGAGCAATCTGCAGATCAGTGCAGAACAGTATATACAATATAAATACCACTATGTTTAAAAGACACTCTAGAATATTTTTATCTTGGCTTTCCTTTTCTACTTTGGAAATGCTTGAAAATTTTTGAATTCTAATAGAATTTGACAACTTAATCTCAATTGCAAGTATTCCTTTTCCTTCACATTTTTCCACCATGCAGTTTTTAAAGCTAGTAGTATCTGATAGCATGTAATTAATGACTAACAAGAACACTAGACAGGATGGAAATTAACTTTCAAACACATCTGAAGAATTTATGTCCAGAAATCCTGACTGCTTCAACAACTTCTCAATGACCAAGTAAACCCTTCATCAGCCAATATGCTTATAGAATTGTTCCAGAAAATTAGTGCCAGAAAAAAAGGCTATAACAAATAACCAATATGACTGTTCATGTCAATTTTTGAAAACACACTTTTCTGGACAAAGAGTTTGCTTATATGGAGAAGCAGTTCTTCTATCAAGTCAATAGGCTGCTCACCTGGGAACCAGCTCATTAACCAATAATAGTTTACAACAGGCTGCTCACCTGGGAACCAGCTCATTAACCAATAATAGTTTACAATAGGCTGCTCACCTGGGAACCAGCTCATTAACCAATAACAGTTTATCTACTGAGACTCATTTCAAGACCCAGGCTTTCTTTTGTTTTTTTTTTTTTGCAGTACCAGGGATTGAACCCAGGGGTGTTCTACCTCTGAGCTACACCCCCAGCCCTATTTTTTTTATACTTTATTTTGAAACCAGGTCTCACAAAGTTGCAGAGGGCCTCACTAAGTAGCTGAGGCTGGCCGCGAACCCGGATCCTCCAGTCTAAGCCTCCCAAGTACTGGGATTACAAGCATGCGCCACCACGCCCAGCATGACCCAGTCTTTCTTGAACCCATCAATCCAAAATCTATGATGCCACAAACTCTTCCCCATTCTCAATCAGTTCTCTGCCTTGAAAGACCCACCATAAGCCACTGGGTCCCAAACAACAAAACCCTACCAATAACCTCTCTGGACCAACTCCTGGGCCACTCTAAGAAGTGTGTTCTCCTTCACCAAGTGGGTCTAATAACCCTGGCTTGGCTTGACCAAAAGGTTTTCTGGTAGTCTTCTGGGAAGTCAACACCTCTACCAGCTTGTGAGTTAGATTTGTTTCCTCAAACAAGATTCATCCAGCCCCACGTCTGGCCTGCACTACGAGGAAGGCAATAGCGGGGGAGAGTTCACAGATGGTGGCTTGCTCTCACGTGGCAGTTCCCTTCTCCCCTTTATGGAGGTCACTCTGGGGGTTCCTGCTCCCACTTGCCCTCCAAAAGAAGACCTTTACACTGCGCAGAAAGCAGTTGTCTAGAAGTGAGGGTTGCCCCACTGAGTAGCTGTTCCAAGTGTCTTTTTATCTCATACTCCTGGTGCCTGCCATTGGCCTCCTCTTCCATCATCTCAAAAATGCATCTAAGACCCCAATTCTGAAAGTAACTGGGAGGGGCACTCCTACATTCTAAAACACAGTTCTAGGAATATACTTAGTGGTATTTAGCGATAAGACATCAAAACTAGGCCTGTAACCTCTACCCCATCACCCACCTCCAGCCTATAAAAGAAGAAACTGCCTATCTGAAAGTGGACTTGGAGAGGACCATCTGGTGAAAGGCTGCTAGTCTAATTAGGACATCTTTTGCATTTTCTTCCCTGTCCCACTGTGATCTTTTATAATTTGTTTATTTTGAGACTCATAACTGGAAATATATTTTACATTGAGACTCAGTGAACGAATACTTGTGGGTGCATTTGGGAAGTGGGGGTGTGCAGGGGTGGTTATGAACTGAAACAAAGATTTTATAAAATAATACCTCTCCTTGCTATGTTTGATGCACTCTGATATTTTCTATTCTGATCCATTGTATTCTTTCATTACTTTTAAAACACGGTTGACAACCACTAAACAAATTTAACAACCAATGAACCACAACCCCCAGGTTGAAAAGTACTCTCAGAGATAAGTCTACGGAAATTGGGACATCTAATAAATTGGCAGTTATAATCTTAGTCCAGGTGGGGTGTTTAGAATCTCAGCTCTGATTTTGGAATCCCAGTTCAGAAAAACTAAAGGGCCCAAGTAAGTCAGGTTAAATTGATTTCAGGACTGGCTAATAGGTCACATTTCACAGAATGAAGAAAACTAACAAAAGCCAGGTTCATCCCTGGACTTCCTTTGGATGGCTAATTCCCAGGTAGTGTTGGGAGAAACGAGAGACACCAAAGCTCTCCGTGGCAGAGCCAGGTCATCCTTGTGACATGATTGTTCACAATGAGCTCTTCTTTCCTTCCCCTCTTGGTGATTCTAAAATCCAGGAGGTGCAGATACAAAGCAATTTGTTCAAATCTCCTGGTAACAGGAGAAGAAACAGCTCTGTCAATTTCCACTTGAGCACAGTGTCAGAGAATGGCCCCTTGGGAAGAAAACTCTTCACTTGGGGAGACTGACTGTGTTCCAGCGTGGCTGTCCAGCTGGCTAGACACCGTGTGGCAGACGGGCCTGTGTATGCACATGTGTATGGAAACAAACACCATCCATCATTATCACCCAGGGAAGAAAAACCATTCTCCATATCTCCTGGAAACCATAACGGAGGGAAATTTTTTTTAAAGATTCTAAAAGTCTTAATAGCCTGAGTTGAGCAATACTGTAAGTACATCCTTTGACTTCTGTTATAAAAAACTACATCACATGTGAAACCAGAAAAATAACTTTCATAATTCCAGCATGGACAAAATTTATTTTCCACGTCTTCAGAAAGACTCTTAGAGCCCATCTCCCAGCCTCTCTAACTCCCTTCACCCCAGAGTGTTGGAGTCGGACATGAATAGAAGTAGCAAGACCTCCTTCTAAATAACCAAATAGGTCCCTAGTTCTTGCTGAATGATTTAAGCCAGAGAGCAAAGACAGGATAAAAGAAATGTGGTGACTGTCCTTAGGTATGACAGAACTGGCTTTGTCCAAATGAAAGTTATGACTTGGAAATCAGGTTGATGGTGGAGAAAGATTCTACCCGCAGAGTATGAGCTAAAACACCCTGCAGGCGCAACTGCACATGGGCCCACAAACCACCACATGGTCCAAGCCATTGCAGCAAGCGAGATGAGACTTCCTCTCCTGCTCCCCATGAACCTCTCCGCTCACACACTTGGTGGTCCCTTCATCCCCCCCAAGCCAACAGCTACGTTTCCTTTAGTCTCAGGCCTGGTGGATGCTGGGGACAGGAGAGAACACAGTCTAACTTTCCCTGGATTAACATCCCCAACACTGGTTCTCTGCTTTCCCTAGTGACGCCTGTTTTCTGGATTATTTTGTCTGGAAGTGGGAATGATAAGTACAAATACAGAACTGCCCGAAGAGGAGCGCTGAGCTCCACAGTGGACTCGGCAGCGGACAACTTTACCCAGTGGCCACTGTCAATCACCCGACGGAGTTGAACTCTCTGCTAATGTAGGGGAGGGGCTTAAAAACATAACTATACATTTCTTCATTAATTAACCTCATGACAGCATGGGAGAAAAGCAAGAAAAATCTAATGGAGACTTTCCCAGTTTACAGATAAACCAGTTCACCGGGTGGAGGTTTGCCTACTGTAACTCATCTAGTGGTGGCAGAACCGAGGTTCCAGCCAGCTGTAACGTCAAGGTTGGGGTTCTTTCTTTGGACTTCCCAGGTGTGGAGGTGGTAGGTACAATCTTTGAGTGGGATAATAAGGTAGTATATGACAAAGGCTTTGGCAGGAGGTCTGCCCTGAAGGCCTGGAAGCCATGTCAGCATCCCTTCAAATGTCTGATAGTCTAGAAAACATTTCATTGCTGAGCAACAGGAAATTATATTATGCCACCTCCATGCTGCAATTTATTAATTATATAAAGCAATCTCCATGCTACATTTTATTAAACAATATTTGTCTGTAAAGCTTCACTTGGGATGAAATATTTTTTTAATAATTTTGGGATGGTGCCATGTATTCCTACAGGCCTGCATGCTTTTTCATTTTGAGAAAGAATGTACAGTCTGTTTGCATCCTTGTTCCTGGGCCCCTTGGGTTAGTTGTAAAGAGATATTTTAAATGGAGGAACATTCAGATACACATTCGATATCATTCTCAGAGTTTTCCTAATGCAAAATATTCCAACATTGAAGTCCAGGGAGGTCCTGGTCACTCGATTGCACACAAAAGAAACAGTAACACTTCCTTGGGTGGGGAAATTCTGTGTGGTTTATACAGCCCTCTATTTGGGGGCTACTAGATTTTAATCTATTTACCCGCTCAAAAAACTCTGAGCTAAGTGAGTGCCATGTGCAGACTGTGTGGTGGGTGTTAGGGACATGTTGATCTCTGCTCTCAAAGAGCTCACAGACAAGTGGAGGCCAAGATCTAACAGGGACGGGCACCATTAAACAGCATCGTTCAGAGTATGCATGTGGGAAAGCGGCAGACCTGGGTGTGGATCTGGCTCCAGGGCTCCTGGCTCTGGGACCTTGCCAAGTTCATTTCCTCATTTGTAAAAGCCGGTCATCATAGGACTTACCACATGGGTTTCTTGTGAGTACTAAACAAGCAAGCATATCAAATCTGTTTTCAGTTGCTATCATGAAATATCTGAGTCTGGGTACTAGAGAAGTTTATTTCCAAAACCTTACAGCTTTCCAGGCTGGGAGTCCGCGCAGCATAACCTCAGCTCTGATGAGGGTCCCCTTGGCTGCTTCACATGGCATCATGATCGGAGCACTGTGTGTGTGTGTGTGTGTGTGTGTGTGTGTGTCTGAGAGAGAGAGAGAGAGAGAGAGAGAGAGAGAGGAGGGAGAGGGAGAAGGAGAGGAAAGAGATCAATCACAAGACAAGACAAGAAGCCAGAATATAACTGAGGTCCCATAAGAACTACATCAATCCTTTTCAAGGTCAGTGTGCCCCAAAGACCTAGAAACCTCCCCTTAGATCCCACCACCTCTTAACCTTGCTATACTGGGGCCCAAGTTTCCAACACAAGAACCTTTGGGGACATGCTTAGTGTCAGTCATCGTTAGTGTGAGGTGCTACAGAAGCACGGGTAAGGGCATTTGACCCTCCTTGACAGAGGAAGGTGACCAGGAAAGGTTTTCTGGGGAAGGGGGCACAGAGCACCCTAGAGGCAGCCTAATGAGTAGTGGGTGTCCACCAGGGGCAAGCTTGCGCCCCTCCCCCAGGGGACATTCAGCAATATTTGCAATGCCCAAGACGGTCCCCCCACAAAGAACTGACCTGCCCCACCTGTGAACAGTTCCAAGGCTGAGAAACCCCGGTTTAGAGCAGGGACTCCTTGGTAGGCAGAATGCCTGGATTTTAGTCCTGGCTCTGTCGCCTATAGCTGTGTGACCTTAGGCAAGTTACTGAACTTTTCTGTGCCTCACTTAGCTCATTTGTAAATGAAGAAATTAAGAAAACATATTAAATGAGTTAATACTGATAAACACCTAGAACATTATAAGCATAACAATATACTTAAATAAATTCCAGTGTCTAAATCCTAAAGGATATTGTCCCCCAAAAGCAGGAGTAATGGCGTGCTTAAACCCCATTCTTTCTACTCCCTGGACATAGCTCTCAGGAAGATCACTTTTGATTCCATAGAGTTCCAGTAGGTATTTTCTTTGGGCTATACAACTTTAGCCAGTCTCACCTGGCTTTCTTGGGATTGGTTAGTTCAGTGCGACTTAAAATTCACATGTAAGACATGAAAAATTGAAGCATGGTCTACTCTGGGACACTGCTGGGGACCAGGAGGATAGACCAGGCAATGGGCAGGCAAGAGGCAGGGCTGGGAAGGACTGGGGACTGGCATTCTCTTCTCCAACTTCTGCTTTTGCTATTCTTTTGATCTCTCCTTCCTATTCAAAGCTTGTATCTCTAACACCCCCCAAGATAACCCTCTGCTATTTTCTCAAGATCTATTATGATAAAGCTTTATAGCTTCTTACTGCTTATGGGCATTTAAGAGTAATACCCTATACTTGAATAGTTTGAGGATAAATAAGTCGGGTATTTTCTGAAGTCTATACCTCTTCTCTAGTAGAAAGGTTAATTCAATCTGCTAAATTTTGATGTTATATTTTCAAAGTTTCAAATGCAGGACTTGGATTTCTTTATGTTGTTTTTGTTTTTATTTTTTCCTTATCACTGGTGTATTTACACCAACACACAAGCTGTTCACTGAAAAGAAAAACTAAAATCGCTATCCCCTATGACCAGTCAGTTTAGAATGCAGAATGTTCTAACAGGGTGATTTTATTTTTCTTTGACTATTTCTCCTCCACTCTCTATTTCCACATTTCTTGTGATAATCACAGTCTACTTTTCAGGGTGTTTTCATTCAAACATTTCATCTGCACTCCTCTCAGGACATTTTGAACTTAGATAAGAATCCAGGGAGGAACTTGAATCCAGTGTTCATCCAGGGGCACCATCCCCTTTCCCCTTGGAAAGATGGATGTTCTGGGGGCTTCTTCCAAACCATCCCACCATCCTACACCTCATTTGTTTCAGACCCTAGACCAAAAATCTCCCAAGCATCAGCACCATCCTAAGGGGACCACATCCAGAAATCATAGACTGTTCAAAATGGGTTGAGGGAAAAGGGTTGGTTCCACAATACATAAGAGACACAACATCAAGTTGATTACTTGTTCTCTTAGAACGGCTAAATCACAACAATGTCACCAGCAAAAATTCCTTTCCTCTTGCCCACCGCAAGAGTTGGGGTGAACCCACTATTTATAAAAACAATGGATCAAAGGGGAAAACATGCTTTTTCCTATCTATTATTCTTATGAAGCAAGCTGTGAAATTAGTCTTGGTCATTGGGCCAGGGATATATACTTTTGTAGTTCACCTTCACTCGGAGCTGCTTTTATGAAATAAGCTAAAAATATCTCATTATCAAAGAGATTCCTGCTGGGCATGGTGGTGCACGCCTATAATCCCAGTACTTGGGAGACTGAGACAAGAGGATTGAAGGTTGGTGGCCAGCCTGAGCAATATAGCAAGGCCCACAGCAACTTAGTGAGACCCTGTTTTAAAATAAAAAATAAAAAATAGGGCTGGGGCTATAGTTCAGATGTAGAATGAGCCTGGATTTAATCCCCAGTAACAACAACAACAACAATAACAACAAAAAAGAGATTCTTGTGAAAATATGTTTCATGATTCTATCAAATGGGATTGTTTAGACACCATCAGATGAACGAGAGTACTTATTTCTAGGTCAAAATTCCAAACAAGACAAAAATTACTGGTTCTCATTTTGGTACTGGGGATTGAACCCAGGGGCATTCTACCTCTGAGCTACACCCCCAGCCCGTTTTTTATTTTTGTTTTGAAACAGGGTCTTGCTAGGTTGCTATGAATCTCACTGTGTTGCTGAGGCTGGCCTTGAACCTTCAATCCTCCTGTCTCAGCCTCCCAAGTACTGGGATTACAAATGTGCACCACCACTCCTGACCTCATAATTATCTGTTTAATGTCTTCTCCTACTGCTTCCCCACATGGACTCAATACAGGATCAACTGGCCTACTTATTTTAATCCAAACATATGTTGTTCTTTTTTAAATTCAGTCTGTTAAACATGTCAATCTCTCATCCTGGCGACACTCCAGATACTTCCACTAAAAATAAATAGAACGAGTTAGTAGAAAGCTCTTGTGAGTATGTGGCTGCCAGATGTGGTGAACCATTTATACATAAGCCTTGTTTAACTCGATGACAGTTTCATCCTCAAATACTAAAGAGCAGAGAAATCAGAATATTGAATAAGTCTAATGTGCCATTTCTGGTGCTATGAAGAAAGCTTAGTCTTTGTCCTCAAAAGACACCAAAGTTAACAATTCAACAAGGTCATTTAACTCTGGATCTTTCTATTGCGGTAACTCCGGCGGACGATCTACTCCGTGGTTCCTGCCATGGAAGGTTGCTGCTCCCTGCAGCTTCCAGACTAATACTCTGTGGTTCCTGCCACAGACGGTCGCTGCACCAAGCAGCTTCCTGACAAAACAGCCTGTGGTTCCTGCCACAGACAGTCGCTGCCCAGATAGCTTCCTGAAGTCTGTGGCTCCTGCCACAGACGGTTGCTGCACCAGGCAGCTTCCTAACAATGGTCTTCTCGCACAAAACAACACGAAGTCTGATATAGTAATTTGCAAAATAATTACATTTAATAATCGGGGGGTCGGGGAGGAGATAAAGATGGCAAATTCTCCCGGCCTTCTATCGCCAGGGCCTTATTTTTATAGGAACTTTAAAAGTTAATCAAACACAGAAATCAGCAATTATCTCAGGTTACTGTAAAGATGGTCAGTGAGGCAGGCATGTGACAAATTTAGGGGAAGGAGAGATTAACCATTACTGGGTGGAGACGACATCAAAGACCACACCTTGAAGATTACACCAGGTCCCTTGGAATGTTTGCGGACAGATCCCACCCAGCCAAATACCATGTATCCAAACTGGGCTGGTCCAAGATGATAATCTCAGTGTGCTTCTAGGACAGGTCTCGGCCCTCAACATCTTTCAGTACTCCTCTTTCATTCATTCATCCATTCATCTGTTCATCCAGTAAAATTTACTGAGCAGCTACTGAGCATGCATAAGTCACCAGACCCCATCTTGGCACATTCACCAAAAATTACAGTGTAAGACCAGTGACTGATGTACACAGGGCATTATGGGAGCACAGAGGAGTCACATGACCAGGAAGGGTTGCTTGAGGAAGGTGCTCCGAAGGTTGGTCCTTAAAATTTTGAAAAAGGAAACCAGGCAGAGAGTCAACGGGGAAATGTCTAGATAAGATTTGTCGCCTAGGTTATTTCATCTCTAACTGTGAATATCATTGCTTTCTGGAAACACTACACTTGCCCAAGAATAAGCAGAGTGTTATAGAAAGGACTGAGGTTGTGTTTCTTGGGTTTTTTTTCTCACTAGACTACACAGCTTAACATCAGTGAGTATATCTTAATAAACCTTGCTTTTTTTGTATTTTCATTGTTTTTTACCATAAGTGATAAACCCAAGTAAAATACGCATCAGAGGGAATATAACAGTCCCAAATCACCCTCCATGGTATTCATTCTCACATTGAGAACTAGTCATTCCAAGAAAGAAGAAAAAAATTCAACTGTAAATAGACATGAAGGGAATATCATAGCGGTGGTCTGGAAACACAAGCTAATGAATCACTTTAAAATGTTTCTCAGCAGGGCATGGTGGCGCATACCTGTAATCCCAGTACTTGGGAAGCTGAAACAGGAGGATCGCAGGTTCGCAGCCAGTCTCAGATACTTAGCGAGGCCCTCTAGGGAGACTCTATTTTAAGGTAAAAATGAAATAGGGTAGGAATGTAGCTCAGAGGTAGAGTATCCCTGTATTGGGGTCAATCCCCAGTACAATAAATTTAAAATAAATAAATATAAAATCGGCTGGGAGTATAGCTTGAAGGTAGAATGCCCTTGAGTTCAATCTGCAGTACTAAAAAGAACAACAAAAATGTTTCTTTCAGCCGGGCGTGGTGGCGCACGCTTGTAATCCCAGTACTTTGGGAGGTGGAGACCGGAGGATCCGGGTTCGCGGCCAGCCTCAGCGCTCGCTCTCTCTCTCTCTCTCTCTCTCTCTCTCTCCTTAGTGAGGCCGTCTGCAACTTCGTGAGACCCGGTTTCAAAATAAAGTATAAAAAATAGGGCCGGGGGCATAGCGCGGAGGTAGAACGCCCCTGCGTTCAATCCCTGATACCGCAAAAAAAAAAAAAAATGTTTCTTTCTGCTGTTAGTGCTACAGGATATATTGGAGATAGGCAATAGTTTGAAAAAGTATACTTTAGAGAAAATTTTCTAGGTTCAAATCCCAGCTCTGATATCTCCCAGCTATGTGAAATGGCTAAACTGTTTAACATACCTAGGCCAGTTTCTTCATGCATAAAATGGAGAACACCTCTCTGGGTCATCCTGAGAACTAACTAAATGAAAACTGCTTACGTCAGTGTTTAATACAGACTTCCTATCATTAATTCAATGAATAGCTTGCTCCAGTGCAAGTCCCATAGCAAGTTACCTCTTCCAATTCCTGGGATGCTGTCAAGGTAGAGGGATAGGAATGGAATGCCATCACATCCAGGTAGATCACATCCGGGTCATTCTGGGCATCTGACACGGCCCCATTAATAAGTGTGCACTGCAGTCGTGTTTTTCTTTACAACAGACACTTTCACAACCTGTCTGACCAAGAGCTGATGCAATGGGGAAGGTGCAGCAGCAATCCATTTTCTCCACATTATGTTCAATTCAGATACCCACAATCCTCTTTGCCAGTTCCTTTCTTTACTCCTTGTCGGACAAAACCTACGGGCTGTCCTGTGACTACTCAAGATAACACCCCTCTTCTTACGTGTGGGCATTACTTCCCCCTTGATTTCATTTCTACCTCCCTCCAGGCACAGTTTCCTTTCCTCCCTCCCTCTGGCGTGATGGGGATTGAGACAGTGAATGTAATATCCAGCACCTTGAAAATTTCTCAGGACAATTACAAGCAAATGAATAGAAGATAGGAGAATCCCAAGATAAGGTTAGTCCTGCTTGTTTTTCAGCCCGTTTTTATATAGAGGAAGATAATTCATCATGTGAGTATAAACAGTGCTCTAATGGGGTCATCTAGCCATTATCTGGAATGCCAGAAGATTTATCTAGCATCATTTATAAAAAAAAATAAAAATCTCTATGGCCAGCTCTAGGCTACAAAACACATCATTAGATGTTCTACCCAATAATGCTAAGATCCCATAGAGGAAATTAAATGTCATGAAATGCCCTTAGTCAAAGGAGGTGGCAAATTTGTTCTTCAGAGTATACAGCAGCATAAAGAGCACACACACACACAGAGAGAGAGGGGGGGGGGAGAGAGAGAAACAGACAGACAGAAAAGGCATCATGTGAGGTCAGAATGCGAGGATCTTATAGAACTCTTGGTGGCTTTTGTGTGTCAATTGATTGAACTAAGGGGTGCCTCAACACCTGGTAAAACATTTGTCCAGAGTGTGTCTATGAGAGTGTTTCCTAATGATATTAGCATTTGAATCAGGAGACTAAGTAAAGAAGATCCACCCTCAGGAAGTGTGGGTGGCATCAACCAATCTACTGAGGGCCCAAATAGAATAAAAAGGCAGAGGAAGGACCATTTTTCCCTCTCTGTCTTCTTGAGCTGAGACATCCCTCTTCTCCTGCCCTTGGGCATTAGATCTCCTGGTTCTTGAGCCTTTGGGCTCTGGAACTTACACCAGGACCCTGGTTCTCAGGCCTTTGGCCTTGGACAAGGAGTTATTACACCATTGGCTCCCATGATTCCAAGGCGTGCAAACCAGGACTGAATGATACCACTGGTCTTCTAGCTCGCAGACAGTGTAGTGTGGGATTTCTCAGCATCCATAATCCTTAATCATGTGAGCCAATTCCCATAATAAATCTCCTCATATATCTACATATCCTATTGGCTCTGCTTTTCCAGAGAGCCCTAACTAATGCAACAGGTGACCTGAGTCCACAGTAACAAACTGGAGAGAGAGAGAGAAAGAGACAGAGAGAGAGAGAGAGAGAGAGACAGAGAGACAGAGAGACAGAGAGACAGAGAGAGACAGAGAAGGAGGGAGGGATGGAGGGAGAGAGAGAGCGCGCGAGAGAGAGTAAGAGAGAGAGAAAGAGAGAGAGAGACAGAGAGACAGAGAGAGACAGAGAGAGAGAGAGAGACAGACAGACAGACAGACAGACAGAGACAGAGAGAGAGAAAGAGAGAGAGAGATTTTATTTTGCCTGTCCATTGACTAGAGAAGGTTCTGCGTACTGGAATTAAGGCACTTCTCAAGAGGACGTTCTTTGCTTCAGAGTGCAGCACCGTTCCCCCTGTTGTCCTTTGCAGGCGATCCCATGAGCTCATATCGGCGCTGAAGGCCATCCTGGGTGGTGCAGGACACAGAGAGATGTGTTCACAGGCGTTGGTGGGAGGACAGTGTAACAACAGAACTTCCCGGAGATGAAGTTCCTGGGGTGGAGGAGTGGATAGTTAGTGCTTGTGTATGTACCATCTTTGCTACATGTGTCCCGTACAGAGAGAACTGACATGTGTCCCGTACAGAAAGAACTGGGGTAATTATGGAAATATGTCCCTGTAAAAATGAGAAAGAACACAGAAAACTAAACAGGGGATAGTTGAAAACCTAGGAATAGAATGCCATGATCTATTATTGCTCTATGTAATCTAATCTACATATACAAGTGTGTGCGTGGGGGGGTATGTCTGGCTTTTTTTCTTTTAATGTTTTATAAGATTTTCTAATTATTAAACATCTTTTGGAAAATGTGCTTTCTAATGACTAAATAGTAGCCATTATATAAAAATACCAAATGCTTGTAATCATTTATTTTTACAAGACACTTTGGTGGTTCCCCATAAGAGAGGTTTAGTATCAAAACTACGATGAATACTGTCATAGTAAAATTGTTGTCCCCATCTCCAATAGGATAAATTCTAATAACGACTACTAGGTCAGAATTTATATTCTTCACTTAAATTATTTGATTATAACAAGTACTATTGGGGAAAAATAAATACTGGGAAAAACACAACTGACTGTAGGTAAGTATACAGTTTACCTAGAAGAAGCAGAAAGGTTAAATGGAAATAGAGTCGCCGACAAAGTTTCCACTGCCACAAGGTGGCGGTTAATGGGATCTGCAGAGAGAAACAGGAGTGTGGGCCCTTCTGGGGAGTTGACAAAGTGTTATGGGATAAGAAGTTGCTACTGCTGCTTAAGCTTTAAACCCTAGCAAGTCATCCAGGCTCTCTAACCCTCGGCTTGCTCACTTTGAACTCTGGGCATGTTGACCATGTCCAGGTATTGAAGTACTTAATCTTGTAAAGTTGACCATTCTCCCTAAATTGACCTTAAAACTCTGATGTCAACCCAATCACAATTCAGACCAGCATTTTTGTAGAAATAGATAAACTGATTTTTACAATTTACAGGCAAAGGATGTAGAATAACCAACACCATCTTAAACACAACAATTGTGAATGACTCACACCCTAAGACTTACTACAAAGCTTTTGTAATCAAGTCAGTGAAGTATTGACCTAAGGACAGACAGATAGGTCGATGGGCTATTGAGAGTCCAGAAATAGATTCACACTTATAAAGTGAATCATTTATGACAAAGGAACCAAATCAACTTAAAAGCAAAACAAAACCTTTTCAACAAATGGCACCATAGCAACTAACTATCCATAAAATTGTTTTAAAAAATAATTTTAAAACTTGGTCCCCTATTTCATACCATAAAAATTAATTCTAAATAGTAGAAAGACCTGTGAAAAGGGGATTGATCACTTGAAGGACAGTCTATAGGAATAAACATCTAACCCCTGGCTTCAACCCGTGCCTATCCTTAAATGCATCAGGATTCCTTAGTCAAAGCTAGGGCCAGGCCTTCAGTCCTTTCCCACTCCTTATTAAAATATGTGTTTCATCAACCTAGTGAGACCCTGTCTCAAAATAAAAATAAAATAGGGCTGGGGGTATAGCTCAGAGGTAGAATACCCCCTGGGTTCAATCTCTAGTACCACAATAAATAAATAAATAAATAAATAAATAGATAAATTAATTAATTAAAAAATATGGCCAGGCGTGGTGACGCACGCTTGTAATCCCAGTACTTGGGAGGCGGAGACTGGTTCGCGGTCAGCCTCAGCTACTTAGTGAGGCCCTCTGCAACTATGTGAGACCCAGTTTCAAAATAAAAAAGTATAAAAATTAGGGTCAGGGGTGTAAGTTGGAGGTAAAACCCCCCTGGGTTCAATCCCTGGTACCGCAAAAAAAAAAAAAAAATGGAGAAACCTAAATTCAAAGTTCAAATTAACCATGCTATCTAAGGGGAAAAAAACTGCCCGAATTTAAAAAAAAAAGACAAAAATCTCTACAATTTGCCATCTGAAACTAAGAAATTAGAAGAGAATATGTAAACATGAGAAATCTTATGCTCAGGAGGCTGAGACAGGAGGACTGCAGATTCGAGGCCAGCGCACCATAACTTAGTGAGACCCTATTTCAAAATTAAAAAATAAAATAGAGCTGGAGGTATAGCTCAGTGGTAGAATACCCCTGGGTTTAATCTCCTGTACCACCAAAAAGAAAAAAAAAGACAAATCTTAAAAGATATTTAACAAGGCCGGGCATGGTGGCGCACGCTTGTAATCCCAGTACTTTGGGAGGCGGAGACCAGAGGATCCGGGTTCGTGGCCAGCCTTGGCTCTCACTCTCTCTCTCCCTGTCTCTCTCTCTCTCTCTCTCTCTCTCTCTCTCTCTCTCTACTTAGTGAGACCCTCCACAACTTTGTGAGACCCGGTCTCAAAAGAAAGCATAAAAAATAGGGCCGGGGGTATAGCGCGGAGGTAGAACGCCCCTGCGTTCAATCCCTGGTACCGCAAAAAAAAAAAAAAGATATTTAACAAGCTATTAACAATAGGAATAATAAGAAACTATTAAACATAAAAATATATAAAATATAATAGCTGAAAAAAGCTACAAAAAAGATGAGATAAAGAACAGGATAGGTACAGATAAAGAATGAATTGGTGAATTGAAAATCAGACATAGAGGAAATCTTTGATACAAGAAGGATAGGGAGCTAGAAGACAGAAAAGCTAAGCATATTCCTCCATGTCCCCATTATATAGTAGCTACCCTCTCCCCTTCAGACAGTCAGGATCAATTATCCCAACTTAACTATGACTCCCCTCAGATCCAGTGGCATGAGAAGTCCAAAGTGGCGAGATGGGAGACATCACTTCAAGATTCAGTAGGACACTTATGTTGCCCTCTGGTGGACATATGTTCCTTGTTGGGACTAGGGTCTCAATCTAACCTATCTGAAGTTATGAGATAAAAACTAATTCTACAAATAGCTTCCTGGGCATGATGGTATAGGGATGCTCCAGTGTTCTTGGTTCTATGTCCTACATCTACATACTCTAACTATTGGGGATAGAGGACCAGAAATAAGTCCTTGTTATGGTGCACATACTCCAAAATGGAGAACTCTGCTCTACCTTGCAAGGTGCATTCTCTGAGAAGGCCACATAGCCGAGCTCTCAGGCTACTGCTCCGTTCACCTAGGCCAGCACCTCCTGGGTGATGGGCTACAGAGTGAATCCTGTGATTCCTGCAGTATCCCCTTTGCAGACGGTCCCTTGTCTGAGGAGACATTGTGGGATACTACATTGATAGAGCGGGCATTCTGAAGCCTTCAAGTGTTGACTCATAACCTGTGTAGATGTAAGTTCTGGTAAGGACAGCTTTCAGCTGGTTTTCTTGGATGAGGGCTTAGTGTTAGTCTCAGGTGGTAACATTCAGGAGTGGCTAGATAAACCATGGTGAACTGAATCTTATTCTGCTAGGTGCCTGCCTCTGTCCCTGCCACCATGAGTGCTCATGGGCCCATTGCAGTAGGATTGCAGTCACCAAGAAGAAAGGTTGACTGACATCCACAGGTTTAGTCATCTTGTCCACCTGATGGTCGACTCCCTTCTCTACAAGAGGCTTGGTGGGCATCACCCCAAGACAGACAGATCTGCATGCATGGTGTTCACACCTATTGGTCCCACATCTTTCTTACCCCTACCTTCTCCTCCTCATTCCTCCAATTTGGGTCCATTCAGGGCCCTGACAAATTAGCCAAGTGATTTCTGGCTAACCCTTTCCCACCTAGGTCCACCTGTTCTTCCATATGAAATAGACGGTCAAGTGCGTACCCAAAGCTCTGCCCGTGTTATACAGAGGTATGACACAAGTGACAAAGATCATGAGAGGGGGCCAGAAAACTCACCCCAACAGTTTCTGTGACCACTGTTGTACTCCAAGGCTCTTTCTTCAAAGCATGCATTTTGGTGGAGAAATCCCTTAAGAGAAAAATGCCCCAGGCAGCTAAAGGGAAAGTGCGATTGGGCTGAGCTGGGACTGCAGCTTGCTACTGAGTATTCAGGCATTGGGAGAATGACTCCACACCACCACCACCCCCCAAATAAAAATGGTCTAAATCCATGAGGCCTTCAAAAAGTACCAACTTAGCCGGGCGTGGTGGTGCACACTTGTAATCCCAGTACTTGGGAGGCTGAGACCCGAGGATCCGGGTTCACGGCCAGCCTCAGCTACTTAGTGAGGCCTCTGCAACTTAGTGAGACCATGTTTCAAAATAAAGAATAAAAAATAGGGCTGGGGTTTGGCTCGGAGGTAGAATGCCCCTGGGTTCAATCCCCGGTACCGAAAAAAAAAAGGTACCAACTTATTGTTGAATCAGGTGCAATTTTGTATTGTTTGCAATGATTGCATGTGCTTTTGTGTGATCTAAGCAGCATTTTATGCCTTTCAAAGAAAGAAGTATATCTTATGCATCCCTGTATCCAACCCCCTCAGTACCCATCACAGACCTAGGGGCCCACAGCTACTCAAGCTGATGGTTTTAAATTGACTGAGCCCCAACTTATGCAGCCGGGGGCTCTCACTCTCGATTCTGCTGTGATTGTGTTGTACTGAATACTGATGCCCATGTTTCCTCCTATAAACTACCCTTCAAGGTTTTCAGACCCCTGTTCACAGATCTTTCTTTTATTTCAATACAGAGCAGCCATCCTCAATGCAATGTCATTTCAATTTCAAGGTCCACGTCCACCCCTGGGTGTCCCTCTCTGGATGACCACCACAGTCCTGTTTGCTTGCCTCCCTCTCACAGTTTCTGTGCTGGCTGTTGAAGGAAAATAATGTAAGAGCTCCCTACCCCCACAGCATCTGCTAAGGGAACAGAGTTCTTCAACTAGCTGCAAAAAACACCAAATCTTCCTTTTGTGGATCCAGAACTAGGCTTAGGCACTCCTCTACTATGCGCTCTGTCGCTCAGGTTCGCACCACCAAGGACCTCCAGGCCTAGGAGGAAAGTCAGAATCTCTAACTCCGACAGGAAGTCCATGGACTCCTGGTCATAAGCCCATGGACTTGGTTTCAGTAGAGTCAAGGTCATGTCAATCTGAAGATCAAATCTGTTCCCAGAATGTCTCTCTCGGGTCTTACTGAGTTAACAGTCTCATTCTGCCACGTCCAAGTTGAGTGATATTTGGTGAGTTACTCAATTTCTCTTGAGATTCTCTTTCCTGAGCTGGCATAGGAAAAGACTGTCAGGGTCACTGCAATAACTCTGTTCCCCGGCCTGGGAAGGGAAACACACCTCAGGGCCCCTGGGGTCCTTGGGTTAGTGACGAAAAGAATTTCTACACGCGCCAATCAGAGGAAAAAGACAGAGGTTTAATTCAAGGAAAGGGGAGATACACATTCAAGGAAAGAATGCGGGCCACCTCGAGAATGTGAGAGCAGCTGCCCAGGTCTTTTGCGACCTTATTTTTATAGGAAGTTTAGGAGTGGGCGGTGACTGGAGCTCGTGGCTGTGGTGGAGGTCCAACCTCCTCTCAATCTTCAGTTCAGACTGGTGGTGGCTGGGTGGTGTCTGACCTTGTCCCTCCTAATGGATCTTTTGTTAACTAAGTATCTCAGGAATCTCAGGTGGGAGAGGGGCCATTACGATTAAGAGTGTGGGCTCATTAAGGCTTCTGCCTGAACACACCCTATAGGGTGGAGTTAGATTTAAAAATTTTAAATTTTATATTTTTTCTTTCTTCCCAATGTCTCCTTTCTGCCTAATATTCCTTCTATCCTCCCTCATCAAGACCATTTGCATTTTCCAGGGCCGTGGTGGGAGCTGAGTGACACAAGGTATGCCTGTCGGTTGACACAGTGCCTGGTCTCTGGCTGCCACTGATGAGGTAGGATAGAAGAAACAGTAGGCAGAAAGGAGACACTGGGAAAACAGATTTAAAATTTTGAAAGTTCATAATCTAACTCCACCCTATAGGGTGTGTTCAGTCAGGCAGAAGCCTTAATGAGTCCATACCCTTCATCACAATGGCTCCTCTCCACACCTGAGATGCTTAATGTAAATAGGGTGGATGAGGAGGACAAAGGTCAGACCCCACAGCCTATCTGTTGCCAGGGAAACTGAGGACTAAGAGGAAGTCCTGCCCTCCGCTGTGCGACCCTACCTACCCCTCCTATAAAAGAACTGAGAAAGCACATGGATCCTCTCTTGCTTGCTTGGATGGATGGATGGACGCGCAGAGAGAGACTCGCTCTCCCCCTTTTGAGATGGCCCTCAACCTGTATCCCCACCTTTCTTAAATTAAACCTTTGCCTTTTTCTGATGGCACATGTTGAAATTCTTTTTCATCATGGAGGCCAAGGACCCACAGAATTAGCGCGTCTCCCCATGAAAACACTAGGTAGTAAGCATTGTTATTATAATTTTAGTAATGTTATTTATCCTATTTCACACCCATCCGTGCAGCTTTGTAGTTGTTCCTCTCCCACCTTTCCCTTTTATATTCCTCCTACTCCTGCCTAGAGCTGCGTCGTAGAGTTGCGTTGTTACTTTTCGCAGTGCGGTTATGGTACTCATGTTGTCAAGTTTTAAAATGCCCCTCCAACTTTTCTCTTTGCATGATGAAGTGCCAAGTTCATGATCCCACCAAAGACCACCAGGAGCCAATTCCGATACAAAACACACGAGGGTCCTTTATTCAAGCTCGAGCTTGGGCTCCTAACGTGCACCAACGCAGTGGTCACAGGGAGAAGCCCCTTGCGCTCCAAGAACAAAGCTTTTATCCCTTAAGGAGGCAGCCCACCCCACCTTTAAGCTGATTGGTCGGGCCTGCAGTACCTTTCTCAGGAATGTCCAGGATGGGTGGGGGGCCTGCTGACTCTGGTCAGAGTGGCCTCGCCCAAATTATCTGGAATTCTAGACCCAGGTGTGCTTGACACCGATTGGCTGTTTCTAGGGGTTGCTAGGGACAAGATCAGATTAGCACACTTAATGGTTTCTACAGGGTATGGGGCAACAGGCTATAGAAACTTAACTTCTAGAAAACAGATACTTAGGCCTATTCTACTTAAAGCTTTAACTAAAGCCTATCATGGCTTCACTTTGGTTCTTCAACACCATCCCTTTTTCTATTGACTTTGTGATTTTAAAAAATTGCAAACAAACTTCCAGCATATGACCTTTTCCACTGAGGCCCCTGACGTATGACACCCCTATGAAGGATTGGAAACTCAACATCCATTCATACTGACATGCCTATGTGTTCTTACAAATTTAAGGAGAGGTTCGTATCCCCAAATTGGGATAGCACTGAAAACACATAACCTGACAACAGGTGCTATACTGAGCACATGTATAGCCTACGAATGAGTTGGCCGTTCTTGTTAGCAAGAAAACAAATGCAGCCGGGCGTGTTGGCGCACGCTTGTAATCTCAGTACTTTGGGAGGAGGAGACCAAAGGATCCCGGTTCGCGGCCAGCCTCAGCTCTCTCGCGCTCTCTCTCTCTCTCCCTGTCTCTCTCTCTCTCTCTCTCTCTCTCTCTCTCTCTCTCTCCTTAGTGAGGCCCTCCGCAACTTCGTGAGACCCGGTTTCAAAATAAAGTATAAAAAATAGGGCCGGGGGCGTAGCGCAGAGGTAGAACGCCCCTGGGTTCAATCCCCGGTACCGCAAAAAAAAAAAAAAAAAAAAAGAAAACAAATGCATGCCACCTCTCAATGTGCACTAAACTTTTACATTTTCAGTAGAGGGTCATAAGAATGGGTTAGTCTGACAGTTCCTGCCAGTGAGTTAAAGAGGCAATTTTAATTTCAATGTCAATTAAACATTGATGCTAATTAAATGTCAAGGGATTAGAATATTATAAAACCTGGCACCACTGGTGATTCTAAAGGAATCTTCATGGCTCCATTCATGACATACTTACTCTCTCATCCCCCCCATTCCTGGAAATCTTCAACTGACCCTGCCGCCCCAGAAACTGACTACGAGCTCCCTGTCCAGTTTTCAAGGCCCTCCAGGGGGAAGGTGACTTGAACCTCAAGGGTCAAAATCCTTAAAATCTCAAGGATTTTATATTTCCTATGAATTTCTAGACCAAAAGGTAATCAAAATTGCACAAAGAACAGACCTGGAGTGCTTCTATGAGCCAAGTATCCTCTGTTGCTATGAAGCCAAACCTCTCCTTAGTGGTCAGTGCTTAATGACGGGCCAAAGAACAGAACTAGCCTGGAGCGATCAGGAGGGATGTCGGCTTTGGGCTTGCTCTTCTTGCTTTCTTTTTCTGTTTTCCCTTTCCTCCCTAAATGCTTCCTCTATGCACCTTTAAAAAAAAAAAAACAATGCTCATCTGCATTCCTCTCAGGACTTTTCTCCCCAGCAAATTGTGCTAATGGAAGCCAATCAGATAGACTTAGTCACATGCAAATGAGCATGGCTAACAGCAGTGGGCGTGGCGTGACTCCTGGGAGAAGAGCCTTAAGGCTGAGGTTCATTTCTAATTATGAAATTGCAGCCACCCAAGAATGGGGCAGGGAGAACCCTCCTCTGCCTTCCCCTGCCCTTTCCGGGCCAAGAAAGCCTTAGAGGCACATGACAGTTGCTACCTGCTTTACTTAGTCATAAAGCTTAGCACTTAGCAAAGAGGTCAGTGTGTCCTCAGGCGACCAGATAGTTGCAAAGGACGTTTCTGTTTACATTTTCAATGCAAATGGATAGAGTGAAAAAAAAATGTTCTCTGTAATCTGGGAGTAGGACAATATTTTTAGGTCCCTCGCTCTGACAGTAAATTTGCAGAATAACAATACCCATGAAGAACCAATATGTTCACAGTAAAAGGGAGCCTGGCTGTGATGGGGCACACCTGTAATCACAGTTTGGGGGAGACTGAGACAGGAGGATTGCAGGTTTGAGGATAGCCTCCCAAACTAGTGAGACTTGCAGCAACTTATCAAGACCCTGCTTCAAAATAAAAGAGAAAATAGGGCTGAGAGTGTAGCTCAGAGGTAGAATGAAAGGTCAAAACTCTGAAGAGCAAGCTGCCCCACCCCTGACTCTTAAGACCCCTAGACTAAGCCAGCTCTACTAGAAACACAGCCTCGCCCCTGCCCTAGGACGGGCTACTCCAGGAACTAGCTAAACCAGTAGTAGATAAGAGAGGATCACCATAAACAATCGTAGGAATTGGTTACTGATGTCTAACAGAATGGTAAAAATAAGCTTGTAAAAATTCCTCCACGTACCTCGCTTTGCCCTACCCCCCCTTTTCTTCTGCAGCTGTATCTTTAAATACCCTCCTCTCCCCTTGCTGAGGG
>PVJS01015903.1:0-38241 GCA_004027185.1 Glis glis
AAAAAAAAAAAAAAAAAAGATACAAGGATAAAAGGATGCGGGGCTGGAGCAGAAGAACCCAGGGAGCTGACCCAGTGTCAACAGGATGCCATTGTGGGATGTTCACACCCACAGCAAATGTTTTTATTTCCAAAGGCTTTGCAAATATGCTGAACAGTCTAGCAATGGTGCCATAAAAATTACAAAAATATATTGTCCTTGGGACAGTTCCCCCTCCCAGAGGTGCAGCTGAGTCTAATATCGTGAGGACCAGTGTGCTGTGACTCATTCCCCACTCATTTCTAAACTGGCACAAGCGCTGAATTTTTCTGTATCTTGAGATGTTTATCATTTCTAATTGAAGTCTCAGAAAATGGTAAGGGAGCTGATTTTTGTACATGTGTATAAACACTTCAATGTGGTGCTCTCCGGAGGTCTAGTACCCGTGATAAGGATGATAATGGTGTCACCGATGATCCTGAAGCATGAGACGTGCTGTCTGGTGCAGCATCCTCATATTTTAACATGTCATTTGCACGTGGGGGTGTATCCTCTGAGGGGTGTGCAGAGACAAGTTTCACAATAGATGAGCATACACCTCCTCCCACTGCAAGAACCTTTCAATCTATTTTTTAACATATGCTTTTATATTTTTCATGTTATTTTTTTAAATATGTTTCATGTTATTCTTAAGGGGATACTCTGTTGGGGTGATGGAAAGGTGAAAGACAATCTATACTTTAAAAAGCATGCTTTTCTTTGAATTCTTGCAGTTTACAAAACATTGTGTCTGCAGGAAACTGAGTTTCATACATACAGGAGAAAAATATATGGAATTCAGAGCCAGACAGACGCAGCTCAGAGCCTGGAGCAAAGTTTCCTGCATCTAATAAGAACTGATGGCTTTATTGTAACTACTACCAAGAACCAAAGAATGGATGCTGGATTTTCCACCCTAAACACTAGTGATCACAGCGATGGCTGTGGTGGCTTCAGCAGGGACTTGAGAGTCAAGAGAGAGACCAGTGGTCATCTCCTTGTTGCTTTAAAGAGCACCCCTTATGCTGGGTGGGGGCCTAGGTTGTTCAGGAAGCTTTAGAGAAGGTTAGAGAAAGGCTTCCTTTTCAGAAGGGTAATTTGCACACCAATTCAGAGGCAAAGCAGTTTTCAGGGCTCCTGTTCAGAGGGCGAGCATGTGGAGCAGAAATGACAGGAGCCCCAGGTGCCCTTGTCTCAGGTGAGAGAGGGCTGTTTCCTGTGGCTTACAGGTTAGCAAGGGCTGCATTTCTAGAGGAATACTCTCTTTAGGACTTCTGGATTTTTTCCTACTCTGGAATAAAGAGATTTTGAAAGTACAGAAAGGAAATGGAAAGGGATGAGCAATCCTGGCACTGTGGTATAGAAGAGGGTCAACTAGACTGTGCCTTGACATATTTTTTATAAATAATAGAAAAGAGACTGGATGCTTTAAGATAAAAAGGCTCCAGATGTCCATCAACAGATGATTGGATAAAGAAACTGTGGTGTACACACACAATGAAATTCTACTCAGCCATAAAAAAGAACAAAATTATGTCATGTACTTATGAGTTTAAACCCTTTGATTTTTCAATAATCAAATGTTTTATTATCATTGCTGTTCTTATTACCTTGTTTTTTAAATAGTAAATGAACCTTTGGAAGTTGGAGGAGATATATGATGGAAACTAACTCAAAATTTGGAGTCGACTCCTACAAATCCTGCCTGAGAAATCGCCAACCAGACTTTTCTGGAATGGCGTCCATTCTGGACATTGACACTTTACCTCCAGGTTTCTTCCATTTCCTCTGTTCAGTATTTTACCACAAGTCTAATCCAGTTTACATTTGGCCCCTGTCCTGAATCACAACCGATGCCCCTGCCTCCATGCCATCTGCCTTTGGAACAGGGTGTGTGTGTGTGTGTGTGTGTGTGTGTGTGTGTGTGTGTGTTACTGGAGATTGAACTCAGGGGTGCTCTACACTGAGAAACATACTTCTCTTCTCTTCTCTTCTCTCCTCTCCTCTCCTCTCCTCTCCTCTTCTCTCCTCTCCTCTTCTCTTTTTCTCTTCTTCTCTTCTTTTCCCTTCTCCTCTCCCTTCCCCTCCTTTTCCCTCCCCCTTCTCTTCCTTTCTTATCTTTTATCTTTTCTTTTCTTTTCTATTTTTCTTTCCATTTTGAAACAGGATCTTGCTAAGTTACCATGCTCTGGCCTCAAACTTTCAATCCTTCTATCTCAACCTCCCAAGTACTGGGATTATAGGGTGTATCATTATACCTGACTGGAATAGGATCTTAAAGGATAGGTTGGCATGGACTGTGTGCTTAAATCTACTGGAAAAGAACAAATGTAAACTTGAAAATGAAAATTAAACAGAAAGGCAACATTAACCTCAAGGAAAAACTATTTTGTGAACAATCAGAGAGGTAAGATCTTAGATGCCTGGTTCTTGACTGGGGGCAGTACTGCCCTTCATGGGAAATATGGTAAGATCGAGAAACATCTTTGATTGTCACAGCCATGTATAGATGTTACTGGCATCTAGTAGACACCGGGGATGCTGCCAAACATCCTACAATGCACAGTAGAGGCTGCCATAACACAGAATTGTCCAGCCCCAAATGTTCTAATGCCAACGATGAGGATTCCTGAGACAGATAGTGGCTTAATCTGAGCTGGAAAGCCATGCCAATCAGAACAAGAAGGCAGTGTAGACAACTGAGGATGAAAACTCTCTGTGAACAAGGCCAGCAGGCTGAGGTCACATTCTAATTTGATGCTGGCTTGGCAGGCAGGTAGATGTGGCATGACAGGTGTTTGGTTTCTTTGTTTTACTCTCCATTCTCCTGCCTCAGGAGGAGTAGAACAAGTTGAACTTTTTCTCATAAGGGATCCTCCAAAGTAAAGGATAGTTTTTGAGATTTCCTACACAAAAACTATAAAAAACAGAGGAGTAGAACAAGTTGAACTTTTTCTCATAAGGGATCCTCCAAACTAAAGGATAGTTTTTGAGATTTCCTACACAAAAACTCAAGAGTGTCAGTGTTGTTTTAACCCACATGTATTGTGGTCGGTCATTATTTTATGAAGGCCACTATTAATTGGTTCTTTTGAATTGATATGACATGTTAGTGATATCAGTTCTCAAATGTTAATACAATGATGGCAATACAATCTCAATTTACAATGCGGTTATGTCTCGATTAAACTATAGTCAGTTGAAAATATCATAAGAAGAAACTGTATTTAATCTACCCAACCTACATGATCTCACAGATTATCTGCCAGTACTATGGTGTCAGCGTGTCCCTTCATGCTCCAAGGTGACCAGTGCTGGGGTCTGCTGCCACTGCCCATCATCCTGAGGAAATATCCTGCCACATATCACTAGCCTGGGGAAGACCAACATTCAAACTCTGAAGCACAGTTTCCACAGACTGTGCATCACTTTCGCACCATGACAAGGTGAGAAATCATACGTGAAACCATTGAAAGTCAGGGAAGATCCCTTAATGAGATGGATATCAATCCTAAGAGAGTAAGACAAACATTTATTTTGCTTCAGAGAAAGAAGGCACTTATCTTTTATTAATATTGAAGAATTCATCTCATATGATTTTCAGGTTGAATGAGAATTCCATTTATAGGTTCTGCCCTAATTTGTCTCTGGAATATCCCCTAAAGTACCATGTGTTGAAGGCTTGGTGCTCATCCTGTGGAGGTTGTGGGACCTTTAGGAAGTGGGACCTAATGGGAGGAGGTATGGTCACTGGGTGGTGTCCTAGAGGGAATCTTAGGAGCCCAAGCTCTTCTTGTCCCTTCCTGCTTCCTAGCCACCATGAGGTAAATGGGTCTCCTCCACCATGCACTCCGCCATGATGGATTGTGCTGCCACAGGCCCACAGCAACAGGCCCAACTGAGCATGGGCTGAAACCAGGAGCCAAAATAAACCTTTCCTCCTTTCAAGTTGGCTCTCTCAGATATTTTGTTAGAGTGGTAGAAAGCTGATGAACACAGTTTGTTATTGATATTTTATATAAGTTAATTGAAAAATGTATCAATTTGAATGTCTCTAGTTGATAATATAATAATAAAAGTACATTAAATCTTTTTGAGGAAAAGTCAAGAGAATACACAAATTATGTGATTAAATTGATTTTCCTGTATTCTTTCATTTTCATGAAAATGTATGCATCATGAATTCTCACAAATTTATATGAAAGTCAATGTATTGATAGTTATCAATTATATTTCCGCTATGTCTAATATTCTTTTAGAAAAAAATTTCACTCTTATTTTTCAGAATTTATTTGGAAAATCATGGCCTTTTACATTATTTTTAAGGAATTTCAAGGAAAAAAAACTTTTTGAAATATAGCAGTGCTCCCTAGATATAATTTTAATTAGTGGCTTCAGACTTCTACATATCTGGTGTTTGTGTCACTGGTATCAAATAAGCTGGTTCCAAGTAGTTCATGAACATCTGTTCTATTTAATTTAGTAGTTAAGGAATGATACCTCAGAAAAACGTATCTACCATTTCAAACTTATGATTTTTATAATTCCATATTATAAATTTCCTTTCAGAGTGAAAATTTTGAAATACAAAAAAATATTAGGACTAATTAAAGGAATTGCCCTGTGCTCTCCAATTTGTTGCTCCTAGCCACACGTGGTTAATGAGCACTGGGGATGTGGTTACTGACATACCGAAATAATGTTGATATACTGGATTAAGTGAATTTCCTCATAAAAATTAATTAGCCATTTGTTTAACTTTTTAATGTGGCTACTAGAAAAATTTTAAAGTTACCCAGGTGTCTTTGTTGCATTTCTGCTGGATGGAACTACTCTGTACCATGCTCGTAAAACACAGTGTCTTACTTTTGTACCTAAAAATATTTTCTCGCCTTTTCTGTAGGTAGGCATATTCAAATGAAGGACTCTTGTCATTACCTTGCAGTTTACACATCTTTGATGTTTTTCTCAAGCAAAATACAGTAACATTTTCCTCAATAATTCTGGGCTTCAATTTATAATCCATACTTTCCAATTCCCATGGACTTTGGTGTCTCATAGCATACCACCGATTCCTATTTTTGTATCATAAATTCATGCATGAGTCCTTCAGCTCTGTTTCTGGAGTTAGACGTATTTTATTCATTAGCATAGGCAAGGTGATTTGGTGATGTTTTGTGGTTTCTGTACAGTTTTAGCCGCTTCATCCGCTGACCCCTCTGTAAACAAGAAAGCGCAGAAAGCAGTCTCAGTGCTCATTCTGGCAGCGTTAAGTCGCTCTGTTTTACATTTCTTTCTTCCTTAGAAGAACCTGTTTATTGTTGTATACTACGAATTTTCACCAGCCTGACAAGAATAATTGCAATTAAAATATACACACAATGAACACCACATTGCAAAACAAAAGAGTGTGTCCTGAAAGCTGAAAGGAAATTCTATTGTGGAATTCAGAGGCAATTGGTTGCAGATCCCCCACCTCCCCCTACTTGTGATTAATCATCTCCATTCTCCTTTTCCCATTCCCCATTTTGCATGGCCAGGAGACAGGTGCTTCCCCAGCATGCACCTCTCCCTCAGGCCAGAGAGCTTGCCTGGGGCCATCTCCCTACATCTGATGCCAGCATAATGAGGTGCCAGTCGCAGGGGCAGCTGTGTCAGGGAATGATGGACACTTCATCTGGCAACTCCCAGGGGCCCTCCTGCATCTCTGGGTTCTTGAGGTATTTATTTTAGTGCTCACAATTCTCATCTATGATCTTTGCACCATATGTACAATGAGAAACACAATCCCTGTAAGGAAAAGCTCCTCTCCAGGTAGTTTCAGATGCATTTCAGTGGAGGAGAGCTGGAGTTGAGAGAGGAGGGGCGCAGGAAGGACTCAGGTCATGAAAGATGTGTTCCTGGGAATCAGAGACAAGAAGACGCATCACCAGAGCAGCTGCTGGGGCCTCTCCACTCGGAGGAGAGCTGTCAGATTGATCGCGGGAGGCTCTCCTCCCCAGAAGGGCTTGTGCGGTGCCTAACATAGTTCTTCTCCACTTGTCCTTCACCATTGGCACAGATGTTGCCTAATGTGACATTCTGAGACTGATCGTGAGACCTGTGCCCGTGATTTCACTGGGGTCCAGGCTGGGGAAGCCAAACTGCATAGCAGGTTAGACAGTCAAGGGCGTGCAGTCTTCACATGGCTGAAGAGGCTGCGTCGACATTGTGAGGGATTTTCAACCTCTGTCTCACAGACCAGGACAATACACAACTTATTCACATACAAGGAATCTTAAAGGACAAAAATAATATGCATAATGGCTGCCTCCGTTAGATGTTCAGTATTTCATTTCTCTGATTTTTTCCCCCTAAAGTTTTTCAGTTATTGAAAATGCAGAAGAGCGACATCTTACAGATCAGGGGAAACAGAGGTCAAGAGTTGGCCTTCGCTAACATATCCTTTCCTACTCTCCTAGCAATACACGGAATGCAGTGGAGATAAAGCAGTGCTCCAGCTGGGCCTTCGGTGTTGCTAATAATTGTGGAACCAGCGCATAACTATGAATTTCTAGAAGGAACTGATCCTAAAATCCTCCCAGAAAAATCATAGACCAGAAGAGGAACTGCATGGCATAACGGGAGCAGGTGTTCAGCTGCCTCCCCCCTGTTGTGTTCACACTGCACATACACATGCAGGTATGTATGAACACAGACATACGTGCCCTATAGCATTTGGATGTCCCATTATATAAATTTCAGTGCAAGCATTTAACATGGGGCTGGCTGGAGGGAAGAGAACTCAGGGCCAACGCCATCTTTAGATTCAGATGCCAGGTGCTATGCAGCTGCTGGGGAGGCGAGCAGCTCCTTGGTGCTTCCAGATGGGTATGCAAAGTGGGACCACCTGCTCCTGGAGAGGGGTGGCCGTCCACTTCTTGGCCTCGCTTGAATATTGATTGTCCATGCTGCCTTTTGCAGGAAACCTCAATACAATCAAGCAGTTTATTCAAAGTCCAGCTTTGTGATTCAATGCCCTGACCAGGAAACACCATCTCCTGTTATCTTGGTTAATCTTCAGGGTTGAAATCAGTGCCAAAGCTTGACCTGAGCCCAGGTTCACTGCTACGCCGGTTCAGAGTCACAGCCTTTCTTTTTCCCTCAGGTGGATCCATGGAACACAAGCCAGGCTCCTGGATGATTTCCACAACTCAAGTGCTGCTGGCAGCAGAACCCGCGATTCATAACCAGGGGCTGGCGAGTCTCTCGTGAAGCAGAGAAAGGAGGATACATTTCATCCCAGTCCAAAATGAAAAGAAATACAATCTCCCACTCTAGAAAGTTCACTTGAATATTGAATATCCTCAGGAGGTTGTGAATGTACGTGGCTCCTGTTCAAAAAGGTGGTTCTCTGTGCTATGAGTCATTCTCAGACACAAATGAAAGGGTTTTTTTTTCCTTTAAACTAGAAGTCAGGTTAGTGAATTTTCAATTAGCGCAAAGTTAAAAGAGAGTCCTTTCTTGTATCAGATGCAGTAGTCTGAGTCCCCGGATACACGTATGGACTCCGAACCATAGAACGGTTCTGATGGACCTGGCAGAGCTCGCTGGTTCTCTCAGTAATTAGATGCACAGCACCCAGTAGTCCTTCTAGTCAGTGGGTGTAATCCCATGAGCCAGAGAGCACATGGAGATAACGGGAAGAGCAGGCTGCCAAGACTTATTCTTGTGAATTTAACTCATCTTGCCCTCTTAAAGTGGTGGCTTAATGTGAATTAGCCACCAGGTAAAGCATCTAAAGGAAGCAGATGTAATCTCTGAATTGCCACAGTTTCTGTTAAAGGTAGCTTCTTTCCAGAGTTAGAAAAACATCCTTACAAATTTGTTAAGTTGGAGGGTAGTAAGGCAAAGCTTTGAGAGTGAGGTTCCTACTATGTGGAATCCATGAATAAGCTTTGTACACATAGATTTCTTCCTACAATCTTGACAACATTCCCAAACAGTAGAGATTTGTGTTTGGGGTTGCCTCTAAGTATGGGCTCATTGGAAGAAATACTTCTTATTCTTTCTGGAATATATTTATTAACTGCCTCTACCAGATACAATTTGGCAATGTGGAAGATAGTTTCTTGTCTCTTAGACAGAAATCACAAGAGTTTATGGCTGAGTTGGTTTAAAAAAATGCTAACTCTTAATCTATAGCTAGATCTTGGAAAAACAGGACTACCTGAGAACCTTTGTAAGAATAATAATAATTTTTTAAAAAAAGCTCTGTGTATATGACAGGGGTTCTCAGGAGCAGAGGTAAGCTCCACCAGATATAAAAGTATCTTTTATATGTGCTGGGCATGGTGGCACATGACCGTAATCACAGTTCATGGGAGACTGAGACTGGAGGATCGCAGGTTTGCAGGCAGCCTCAGCAACTTAGCCAGGCCCTCAGCAACTTAGTGAGGCCCTATTTCAAAATACAATAGGGCCAGGGGTGTAGCTCAGAGGAAGAATGCCTCAGGGTTCAATCCCCAGTACCAATAAATAAATATAATTATATTTATCATTAAAAATAATAAGAATATGAAGATACTCTTTAAGTAATCATTTGGTACTCGTACCTGGTAATAAAAACTAAGCAATAAACTAAGAAAGTTCAGATACTATCACACATATAAACTGGGATTTAGTAGGTATTCCAATCAAAAGGCAATATATATATATATATATATATATATATATATATAATTTTATAATTAGTATTGGAAAAACATCTGCGCAACCTACAGGCACATAGATCAATGGAACTGAATAAAGACTCAGAAACAAAGACCCATATTTATTACCAGTTGATTTTTGATAAAGGCACCAAAAACATATACCGGAGAAAAGACAGGGAGACCTTCAGCAGATTGGCAAGGCCCTGCTTCAAAATAAAATAGGGCAAGGGGGTTAGCACAGAAGTAGAATGTCCCTCAGGTTGAACTCCCAGTACCACAAAAAAAAATAATGATAAATAAAAATAAATTAGGAAGCAAAGGATTTCAAGTACCACATGAAGCAGTGACTAGAAGGCACAGTGCTTAGAAATACTCAAAATTCTCAAATCAGTGAGGATCAAAAAATGTAAAGATGCATAATAGCAATAGACAGAAACTAATAGAATATAAAAAGAGTCTGATCTTCTAAAGCCTTCATATTTTTACTAATGTCTAAAAAGCAAATTAATTCATAGGATGAAAGACCATATGCTATGTGGATCCTTTGACTTTGTATTTTCCCTCACAGAGAGCTATACTTTGTGTGTGTGTGTGTGTGTGTGTGTGTGTGTGTTTCCCAGAGGAAAAAAAAGGACTGAGGTTTGTCTTCCATTCTTAAAGATTTCAGTGACAAAAATTTCTTAATAAATCCTCCTTCTAAAGACAGATAAGTCAAATCCTAATGTGATACTGTCAGTCCTTCATTAAGTATTTGCCAAGTAACAGCTGATCAGCAGGATCCAGGCCATAGTCATGTTTGCTAAATGTCGATTGTACATGTCTGTCTCCCCTACCACTCCTAAATTCTAAGAGGGCAACAGCTACGTGCACCATTAAGAAACACTTCAATGCTGGACATGGTGGCACACACCTGTAATCCCAGTACTTATGAGGCTGAGACAAGAGGATCATAGGTTCAAGGCCAGCCTCAGCAACTTAGTAAGACCCTCAGCAACTTAGCAAAAAAAACTTGTTTCAAAATAAAAAATAAAATGTTCTGAGGGTGTAGGTCAGAGGTAGAATACCTCTGGGTTCAATCCACAATACCACTCATACACACACACACACACACACACACACATACATACACACACACACATAAACAGAAAACCTTAAAGGAAAAGAGAAACCCAAAATATTTGTGAGATTTACCTAAATATATGAATAATTATATAAAATATAAATAACTAATTTCAATTAAAATACAAATTATTTTATTTTTATTTTAAACAGGACCCCCAAGAAGCTGCTGATAAGAAATCAATCCTAATATGTAGAATTCAAAGAAGTTGAATGTAGAGATGGAAAAAGATATGACATAAAAATATGCTTTTCATAAAAGGCACAATTTAAATGTAAAGACACAGAAGATTAAAAACAAAAAATGGAGAAAGATAAATCATGCTAACTAACCAAAATAAAGTTGGAGCAGCCATATTACTCTCAGACAAAGCAGATTTCAGAACAAGGAAAATTACTGGGGATAAAGAGGGCATTATCTAAAGATTTAGGGGTCAATTCTTCATGAATACATAGAAACAGTGCATCAAAATATGTGAGGAAAAAACTAATAGCATTGTGAGAAGAAGGAAACAGATCAACTATCATAGTTACAACTTTGGCATCCATCAATAATTGACAGACTCACCATGCAGAAACTCAGTGTGGGCACAGAGGACTGAAGAGACTATGGGAAGGATGGGAACCATACAACCTTCCCATGGTCACAGCAGACTCTCCTCTAGACAGACCAACACTGCATCAGAGCACACACATTAACACACCTGAAAGACTAGAACCAGACCACATATACTCTCAGGCCACAGCAGACCTAAACTAGAAATAAGTTTCTAAAAATCCCTGGAATGCCCCCAATATTTGTAAATTTAATAGACTACTTTTTTTTTGGTACTGAGGATTGAAGTCAGGGTCGTTCTACCTCTGAGCTACACCCCCAGTCCTATTTTTATTCTTATTTTGAAACGGTCTTGCTACTTGCTGGGGCTGTCCTCGAACCTGTGACAGTCCTGTCTCAGCTTCCCAAGTACTGGGCTTACAAGTGTGCACCACCAAGGCTGGCTTAGACACACAGACTACTTCTAAATAAGACATGGGTTAAGGATTGGGTGTGTGTGTGTGTGTGTGTGTGTGTGTCTATATAATGAGTATATATTTTTATTTATATAATAAATTAAAACAAAAAGTATGACATCAAATTTTGTGGGATGTACCAAAAACAGTGTTTACTGGAAAATTTATAGCTTAGGGATTGAGTTCATATATTATAAAAGAAGAAAACTCTAAAATCTATAAGCTTCCACCTTAAGAAACAAGATAATAAAAAGCAATCTAAGTCTAAAGCAAATGAAGAAAATTTCCAAATATAAAACATGAAGCAGAAATCAATGAAACTGAAATAGGAAATCAATAGATGAAATCAATGAAACCAAAAGCTGATTCTTTAAAAAGATCAATAAATTTGACGAATTTCTAGACAGGCTAAACAAGGAAAAAAGAAAAAAGACGTAAAGTAAGCAATAACAGAAATGAAAGAGGGATATCAGTTCATCACAGCAAATGTCCCTCAAACATTTAAAGAGTAATAATGGAATATTTTGAACAGCTTTATGTACACAAATCTGATAACATAAATGGAATGGACCAATTCTTTGAAAGATACAAGCTATAAAATCCACACAAGGAGAAAAGGATAATTAGAATAAGGTTATACTTATTAATAAAATTTAATCAATAATTAATAACCTACCAAAAAAAATCAGGCCCTGATGATTTTTTAATAGTAAATTCTACCAAGTAAGAAAGAAATGATATCAATTCTCTGCAATCTCTTCTGGAAAATTGCTGCAGAGGATTATACTTCCCAACTCATTCTGTGAGGCCAGTACCAAACAATAATATCAAAACAAAAAGCAAATAGTACAAGAAAGAAGACTACAAATGAATATATTACATGACTATAGATACCAAAGTCCTCAATTAATATCATCAGATCAATTCCAGCAATGTATATAAAAAGAGTCATGTATCATGACTTAGCGTGATTTATTCCTTTAGATACCCTTGTTCAACTTCCAAAGATCAACTAATGCAGTCTACCAGGGGACAAACGACAGGAGAAAAATCATATAGTCACATCAGCTGATGCAGATAGAATATCTCATCAGTCCTACACCTACTCACAATAAAAGCCAGCTAACTTAGAAAAGAGTATCGGTTTACTGAAGAGCATTTACAAAACCTATAGCCAGTAGCATTCTTAAAGGTAAGAAACATGTTTGTTTCTCCTTTACATTGTGTGTTAGTCGGCTTTCTGTTGCTGTGACCAAATACCTGAAAGAAATCCACTTAAAGAAGTGATGATTTGTTTAGGCTCACAGTTTCATTTCATCCGTGTTCACTCTACTTGGTTGTTTTAGGGCAGTGTGAGGCAGAGCATCATAGGGAAGTATGTGGTGGAGAACAACTGTTCACCTCACCATGACCAGGAAATAAAGAACAAGAAAGGAAGGACTGGGGTCCCAAGATCACCTTCAAGGGCACACGCCCAATGACCTAACTCCCTCCCCCAGGCCCCGCCTCCTGCTGGCCCCTCCACCACCCAGCAGTGCCACCAGGCCTGTGACCAAGGTTTATCACATAGCCTTTGAAAGGGGGGCATTTCAGATCCAAACCACAAGAATTGGGGACAAGGTAAGGATGTCCTGCCTCACCTCTCCTATTCAGCATCATGCTAGAGTCCTAGTTAATGCACTAGGACATGAAAACAAATTAAGAAGTACACAAATTGAGAAAGAGGAAATAAATCAATCTCTATTCATAGATATGACAGTCTGTAGAAGGTTCCTCAGAATCAGTAAAAACTCATGAAACTAATGACTAAAGAGCAAAGTTACAGTATATAGCTAAAAAAATCTCAAATAGTGTTCTATTTTATAGCAATAAACCACTGGAATTAGAAATTAAAACATAATGTTATTTATAGTGACACCAAAAAGATTGAAATAGTTACATAAATTCTAACAAAGCATATGGAGTATTTATACAAGGTAAACTATAAAACTCTGATGAAGGAAATCAAATAAGATCTACATCAATGAAAGACATTTCATGTCTGTTGGGGTGGAAGACTCAATACTGTTGGGATGTTAATTCTTCCCAACTTGATCTATTGCTTCCATGAAATTCCAACCAAATCTCAGCAAGACATTTTGTGAATATCAACAAGGTAATGCCCAAGTTTATGTGAAAGGTCAAAAGACCCAGAATAACCAATACAATATTGAAGAAAACAAGAGTTAGAAGACTGACATAATTGCCTCCAAAACTTAGCATAAAGCTGTCTAGTATTGTCCAAAACAAACAGAACTATGGAACTGAAGAGAAAGCCCAGGAAGTGAAACCACACAAATCTATTTAACTGATACTTGACAGAGGACTACAGGCACCTCAATGGAAAAAGGATAGCCTTATTTTTCAAAGATTAGTGAACTTTTCATCGAGATAACATCTCAATTAAAGTGCAAATGAACAGTTCTTCATTGTGCCAAAATAATAATTGCTAATTAGTCTTTTCCTTTCTGCTTGTTTTTATTTACTTTTATTGGTGCGTTATAGTCTCATATCATAAGGTAGTTCAGGGTGATAGGGACATACATGCACACAGCACTTGGTGAGCTCCCCCCGGTTTCCTCCCCACTCTGTTGCCTTCCCCATACACGATATTAAGATTGGCAGTGATAATTTTATAAATGTACATAACATCAATGGAAGTGTTTCCTTTATTAATTCTCTCCCCACCCCACCTCACCCTTCCCTAGACCCCCTCCCTCACACCACTGGGGTTTCTCTTCCATTATCTAAAGTCCCTCTTGTACCCTGGTTACTCCCTAGCTTCCACATATGAGAGAAAACATATGACCCTTCACTTTCTGGACTGGCTAAGTGGTTCTGGAACAATCAGACATACACATGAAAAAAAAAAAGAAAATCTAGACAGACTGTCTGTCTTTCACAAAACTTCACTCATAATTGGTTGTAGACTTAACTGTAAAACAGAAGAGTCTAAAACATATGCTGTAGTCTTAAATATTACATTCCACTCCTACAGGAAGCAATGGAATTTAAATTTCAATGACAATAAACACACTATATACGTGGAGCAGCAGGGATGGATTCCACAAACAACTGTACAGCAAAAAAAAAGCAACACATAAAATAATACATATTTTATGATTTCATGTGCATGATGATCTTGTAAATCATGAGCTTAAGTAGGCAGGTAGGTAGGTAGATGGTAGAGAGATAGGTAGATTGAATTAACACAGCACACTAAAATAAAGTAGCGTCTCTGGTTGCATGCATGTGTAATCAGCTCTAAAGTAAAGGATATGTTGGCCATAAGGTCAGGGTTGGCTGCTACCTTGAGGAGTAGGTGAAGTACTAGTGGCCAAGACAAGCATGTGTGGGATTATGAGATGCTGGCCACATTGCATCATTTAAGATTGTAGGTGGCTACACCAATATTCACTTTGTGATAATTATTTTATTTACATCTTTATTTGATGTGCTGTTTTGGAAAGTGGAAAGTGCTTACAATAGTAACTGTCTCTGAACATCTGCAGAATTGGATGAGAGCATTTGTGTGTGGCAGAAACACCTGGATTCCTCCCACAGTTCTTCTTCCCTAGTAATAGGGTTATACCTGCCTACTTGGCATCTAGAATAAGAATCTTCCTCTGCCCTCCCAAAGCTAAATGTGGCTGTAAAACTAAGTTCATGCCAGTTGGACATGAGCAGCCTTGAATCACAGCTTCTGAGAGCATCTCTTAAGAGGTAGCTGCCAGGATGCCTCTGACGAAATGTTTAAGGACAACCAGTTCCCTCAGTGGAAGGGCAGACTGCTAAAAATCAGGCCCTGGATGTGGCTATAAAAGTGTAATTAAGGGGAGGGAATGGGAGTGGGAATTGGGGAGGGCTAACTGACTGATGTGTGTGTATCTTTCTACCACCCTGACACCCATCAAGATGTATGATTACAATGCACCAATAAATAAATAAATCAAAACATAGAAGAGATTGAATGCACAGCTTCATGAAGACACTAGTCAAACACCCTCCCCCTTTTATCCTTATCCCCTCCCTCACTGCACTGTGTGGAGCAGACACAGATGCTACATCTTGATCAAGGGTCATACACCTGAAGACAGTACCCAGGGAACATGGGCGTGAGGTTGATGGAAGCGATGAGGTCTGAGTCCCTGGGGATCGTGGCATACTGACCACCAGGGCGGCCCTCAATTAAAACCACCCGCACTTCTATCTCCTCTGCATCAGCATTAGTTTAGTTCTCTATCTTGTGCAGAAACACTTAACACTAAATAAGAAATAGCATAAAGGGTCTAGTGACTTTGAAATAGTACATACAAGGCACATGTGTATAATCCCAGTGCTTGGGAGGCTGAGGCAGATCACGGGTTTAAAGCCAGCCTCAGCAACTCAGTGAGACCCCCAGTAACTTAGTGAGACTCACCTTTCAATATAAAAAGGGCTGGGGGTGTAGCTCAGAGATAGAATGCCTCCTGTGTTCAATCCCCAGGGCCAGGAAGGAAGGGAAGGAGGGAGACAGGGAGACAGTATATACACACTTCAGATACTTCCTATGCCCTCCATAGGACTTCCTATGTCATATCTCTCTGACTTTGCTGCTTCCTCCAGTTGCTGGCAAGGCTACACTGCAGACTACAGCCACCTTTGCATAGTGTTTGACCCCAAATGCCCGAACTCCAGCACATTGTACAGGATGAGTTGTCTGCTTGGGTCCACCCTGATACTGTGCCATGACCTACAACTCAGAAAGGGAGAGACAAAGGTAAATAGAAGCCCTTTGTCACCCTTAGACACGGAAACAGGAGCCACTACATAGTGTTTCTCCTCTTTCCCTGTGTGGATAGCTCAGATATTTCATGAGGCTTCTCAGAAGGTCCCACAGGTGGAGCTCACCTGCCAGGGTGGCAGCAAACCCTACAATCGATCACCATCTGCTTTCCCTTCTTCTCTGTGTCTCCCTGGTGCCTGCATCCCTGCAGGATGGGATCCATCTCCACTTTCCTGTCTCCACAGACCTCTCTAACATGAACTCTGCCAATCGCAGACCCCTCCAGTGATGCCCTCCCTCTGTACTCAGGAGGGAAGCACCAGGTCTACTTGCTAATAACACATGCAAGACCTAGAACTAGAGTGTTAATGCCTTATACCGCCCTTGACAAGGAATGAGAAGTACCAGGTAGTCCTTTCCAACTCTTTTCCTTTGAACAGTCCTGAAGTTTATTGCATGTGTTTGCTCAGAATATCTGGCAGAATCTAACATCATTTGCTCGTAATATTGACTAACTTGATGCTACACCCTGTCTTGTTATCCCTCCTCTCATTTTTCTCCACCTCTGTTCCTCATTGTTTTCCTGGGACCACACTCTAAATCAAATAGCTGCTTGAAGACTTTGCATAACTTCACACTTCGTCTTGGAAAGGTCTACAGTAAGACGGTATTCCAAAAGTGCAGGATTGTTATTCTTATCGTCAATATATTTACTTGAATATATCATTATTAATATTTTAATAAAAAATGATGTTTGTCAACCTTTTATATTGTACCAACTCCGACTCTCACCATCTGGGAGCATAAATGACACTAAATTTTTCTATTGTCCATGCTTAAGATTTGGGAGTCACTTTGAAATTTCTCTCAACTCATCAATTATTTACTCCATTTTATCAAATTTTACTTATGCTACATAGTTTATCCCTGCATCCTTGTTACTCATCTGATTGCCACCTTCATCACCAAATTCCTCATGAGTGATGTTAGTCTCTAAATATTTCTTGCCTACACTACTCCCCGGTTACTCCTCTGAACTCTATCTTCCTTCATTCAACCAATATTTCTGAGCAGAAACTGTTCCAACAGGTTTTATTTATATGACTTTGTTTAATTCATGAAAAGTGAGGATGGGTATTATCATCCTTGTTTAATAATTGAAGGTCCTGGGACTACAGAATTATGTTGCCAAAATAATGTTGCTATAGGCTATAAAGGATAGATTTAATACCCAGCTCTGGTGTCTGTCAATTCCAATGACAGTTGCCTCGTTTCAATCTCTTCATAGCTTCCTATCCTCTCCCACATCACATCTGAGATGTTCAAAGCTGTTCCCCCGGGCTTCCTTTTATTTCACCCAGCGTCTCCACAGTCAACTTTGTAAATGTCTTTGGTGTAAGACCCTGTGCCCATACCAACACTTCACCCTTTCCTAGTAGCTTTCTTCCTGTTAGGTGTCATTTTTTTTTATCTACCATGTCTTCTCTATTTTCCCACTGTAATTCCTTCTTCCTCCCTTCTTTCCCATTATTGGCCATGCCACTTACTCTCACACATATATAATTTTGAGTTTTATATGCAATACATATTTTCATTCAAGCCCTTCATTTTACTACTGAGTGTACTTAGATGTAGGGCAGTTGACTTCCTCAGCATGGCACATTTAACCAACAGAGAAATAGGAGCTGAGTCCACTTTTTTTTCCAGTTCAGGACTTATTTCATGGGACCTGTGTTTCCTGCATTTATCTGAATTTTCTATTGATCTCTAATTAATTAACTCTTCACTGAATTTTCTTGGACTACTCACAGTTTAGTAAACATGTCATGAAAATATTTTTTTAAATTCCCCCTTCCTTCCTCCTTCCATTCTTCCCTTTCCCCACTCTTCTTTTCATGTTTTCTTTCGCCTTTTCACTCATCAATTGCAGGGAATACAACAGTGAATAACATGGAATCCCTGCCCCCAGGAAACATATAATTCTGCACCATGAGTTGACTTATTCCAATTCAACTGCACTTACTGTAGCTGCTGTAAGTTCTGAGTGGTGACATAACCCAGTCTGGGGTGCCTAGTAAAGTCTCCATGAAATGTGAATGGAAGGTGTCACTGCTGTGTGGGAAGATAAACAGCTTCATGGTCGGAAGAGCCAGATGCACGGAGCCAGAGAAGGACAGGAAGTTGCCCTATGCAGACAGGCTGTGAGGACAGAGTCAAGAGGAGAGCAGGTGTTAAGATGAAGCTTCAGAGGAAGTGGGACTAGCCTGGCAGGATTCTGTAGATATGGTTAAGCTTTGAAAAGTTCATCTTGAAGGAAATGACAACCACAATGGCTATGCAGAAGAACGTCATGGCTAGACTTGAATTTATAGCCTGGCTGGTTGTCTAGAGAATGAGTATCTGGGGCCAGGCAAAGTTTGGGACCAGTGAGTGCAAGAGGCTTGTTTGTCAGGTAAGGGCAGCCTATGAGACCTTATTGGGGAGGACACTGGAGGCTGGGTGTGGGGTTTGCAGGGCTGAGGAGCAACTGGGCACCATCAGCACCTTCATCCTATCCCTTGCCCAGTCTAGAAGCAAGATTGCCCAGGGCAGCACTAGGGAGTAAGATGAATCACTGACCTCTGATAGCTAAGGTACGTGCAACCTAAGATCAGAAGTAGAAGAAGAGATTAGTACAGGTGACAGAAGAAGGAGAAAGGAGCAAGGAGAAAAGCAAACTGAGCTTTAATAAATCCAGGAAGCAGCATCCAGCATGGGTGGGTCTCACTCTGGTCCATCTGACAGAAATGCATTTGTGGTCTACTTGAATTCATCCTTCTGGGGAGTTCCTGTGACTTTCTTCTGAGAAAATGACCCTAAACTTGCTCTTAGCAAGTTCCTCCTTCCTGTGTGTTGATACCACTTTGGGCATACATCTACTGAAGGAATCACTGCTTTTCATGGAAGTCTTTGTGGTGAGTCCACTTATACTGTTGATTGAGTTCCCTGAAGCCAGATAGAGTGTTTCGTTCATTCTTGTACACCCAATCACTAAATGAAACATGCAATAAATTTGTATCAATTTGACACATTAAAGTTTGCATCTACATTTGATCTCCTTCATGTACTCCATTCTTTACCTGAATTTACCTAAAATTTAGGTAAAGAATTTACCATTCTTTAACTAAAATTTGAGCTCTATTTTTCCATTCTCCCTATAAATGGCATATAAGTAAAAATTCATTGTATAGATAATACACAGATATGCTTTTAACTGAATCATGTGTCATTTTAATTTATTTCACTTGGATGAATTTAACGGTGTTCTCTCTTTTCTTAAACCTCAGTGGAATTTTGAGGTGGATTTTTTTCTTTTTTTAACGTGCTTTTATTGGTGCATTGGAGTCTCTCATCACAATGAATATTTTTTGATGTTAACATACATGCACACAGATCTTAGTGTCCCCCCCACCTCCTCCCACCCATATGAAGTACCAAGAATGATGTTGGTATATTCTCACATGTACATATTGTTTATGATAGTAATTCCACTGATTCACTTCTTTCTTGCCCATCCCCTTCCCTTGTACCACTTCCCTTGCCCCACTGAGGGTTCTCCATTATCAACCAGAATCCCCTGTGTGTCCCCACTACTCCCTAGGTTGCACATATTAATGAAAATATATGTTCCTTATGTCCCTTTTTTTTGTGATTGACTAATCTCACTTAACATAATGTTCTCCATATCCTTCCATTTTCTTGCAAATGATGTTATTTTGTTCTTCTTTATTGCTGAGAAGAATTCCATTGTGTATATTTCCCACAATTTTTTAATCCACTCATCTGTTGATAGACACCTAGGTTGGTTCCATAATTTGGCCACTGTGAATTGTGCTGCTATGAACATAGGTATGCATATATTACTGTATTTTTCTGGTTTCAATCCCTTTGGTATGATACCCAGTAGTGGTATAGCCCAATCATATGGTGGGTCCATTCCCAGTTTTCTGAGGAATCTCCACACTGATCTCCATAGTGGTTGAACTAGTTTTCAATCCCACCAACAGTGTAGGAGAGTCCCATTTTCCCCACATCCTTGGAAACATTTGTTGCTGTTTGACTTCTTAATGCTTACCATTCTAATTGGGGTAAGATGAAATCTTAGATTAGTTTTCATTTGCATCTCCCTGATTGCTAATGATGTTGAACATTTTTTCATGTATCTATTCAGCATTTATATCTCTTCTTTCATGAAGTGTCTTCATTTCTGTTGCCCACTTCTTGATCGGATTGTTTTCTTACTGTAAAGTTTTTTAAGTTCTTTGTATATTCTAGATATTAGACCTCTGTCAGAGGGATAGCTTGCAAAGTTCTTCTCCCATTCCATAGGCTTTATCTTTAGGCTCTTGATGGTTTCCTTTGATGAGCAGAATCTTTGTAGTTTAATGCTATCCCACTTATTAATTCTTGTTTTAATTTCCTGTGCTTTGGAGGTCTTGTTGAGGAAGTTTCTACCTGTACATATATGTTGGAGTGTTGAAACTATGCCTTCTTCTAATAATTTCACAGACTGGTCTAACTTCCAGGTCTTTGATCCATCTCAAGTTGAGACTTCTGTGCAGGGTGAGAGGTAAGGATTCAGTTCCATTTTTCTACAGGAAGATAACCAGTTTTCCCAGCACCATTTGTTAAAAAGACTGTCCTTTCTCCAACGCATGTGTTTAGCACCTTTGTTGAAAATCAATTGGCTATAAGTTTGTGGACTTGTTTCTGTATCTTCTATTCTGTTCCACTGGTCTATGTGTCTGTTTTTGTGCCAATACCATGCTGTTTTTATTACTATAGCTCTGTAGTACAATTTGAAGTCAGGAATTGTTATGCCTCCTGCATGGTTCTTATTGCTGAGAATTGCTTTGGCTACTCTGGGTCTTTTGTTTCTCCAGATGAAACTAATGACTGATTTTTCTAGATCTGTGAAAAATGATGTTGGTATTTTGATAGTGATTGCATTGATTCTGTACATCATTTTTGGCAGAATGGCCATTTTGATAATATTTATTCTGCCTATCCAAGAGCAGGGGAGATCTTTCCATCTTCTATGATCTTCAATTTCTTTCTTCAGTGTTCTATAGTTTTCCTTGTAGAGGTCTTTTACCTCTTTGGTTAAGTTCATTCCTAGGTATTTGATTGGTTTTGAAGTTATTGCAAATGGAATTGTTTTCTGGATTTCTTTCTCAGTGGATTCATGGCTGGCATATATGAAAGCTACTGATTTTTTTAGGTTGATCTTGTGTCCTGCCACTTTGCTGAATTTGTTAATCAGCTCTACTATATTTTTGGTTGAGTTCTCTGGGTCTTCTAGATATAGGATCATATCATCTGCAAATAAAGATAATTTTAATTATTCTTTTCCTATTTTAATTCCTTTGATATCCTCTTGTCTTATTGCTCTGGCAAGAGTTTCGAGGACTATATTGAAAAGAAGTGGTGATAGTGGGCATCCTTGTCTTGTTCCTGTTTTTAAGGGGAATTCTGGCAATTTTCCCCCATTTAATATGATGTTGGCTTTGGGTTTTTTATATATTTATTTAATGATGTTGAGGTATGTCCCTTCTATTCTGATTTTCTGTAGAGTTCTTAACATGAATGGGTGTTGAATTTTGTCACATGCTTTTTCCGCATCTATTGAAATTATCATGTGATTCTTGTTTTTAGTTTGATTTATATGGTGAATAACGTATATTGTTTTGCGTATGTTGAACCAGCCTTGCTTTCCTGGGATGAAACCAACTTGGTCATGGTGTATGATTTTCTCAATATGGTTTTGAATGTGCATGGCTAGTATTTTGTTTATAATTTTTGTGTCTGTGTTCATTAATGATATTGGTCTGTAATTCTCTTTTCTTGAGGTATCTTTATTTGGCTTTGGTATTAATGTGATGTTGGCCTCATAAAAGAAATTTGGAAGAATTCCATCTCTTTCAATTTCACAGAATAGTTTGTGAAGTATTGGTTTTAGTTCTTCTGTAAAGGTTTTGTAGAATTCAGCCGGAAAACCATCTGAACCTGGCTTTTCTTGATGGCATACTTTTTATTGCTGTTTCTATCTCTGTGCCTGCTATTGTTTGATTCAGGTTTTCTATATCCTTTTGGTTCAATGTAGGTAGGTTACATGTGTCTAGAAATCTTTTGATTTCTTCCATGTTTCCATTTTATTGGAATATAAGTTTTCAAAGTAGATTCTTATGATCCTCTGGATTTCTCCACTATCTGTGGTGATGTCCCCTTTTTCATTTCTGATTTTGGTAATTTGGGTTGATTCTCTCCTTCTTTTGGTTAGGTTAGCTAGTGGTTTGTCAATCTTGTTAATCTTCTCAAAGAACTAGCTTCTTGTTTTGTTGATTCGTTGTATTTTTTTATTCTGTATTTCACTAATTTCTGCTCTGATTTTAGTTATCTCCTGCCTCCTACTGGCTTTGAGATTTGACTGTTCCTGTTTTCCAAGATCCTTGAGGTGTGTCATTAGGTTATTTATTTGGATGTCTTCTGTTTTTCTTATGTGGGCATTCAGTGCTACAAATTTTCCTCTTAACACTGCTTTTTAAGTGTCCCATAGATTTTGGTACATCGTGTCTCTATTTTCGTTTAATTCCAGGAAGTTTTTTTATTTCTCCCCTTATTTCTCTTTCTGATCTATTCCTCATTCAGAAGTGTATCATTAAGTCTCCATGTATTTATGTGATTACTTTTAGTCATACTGTTATTAATTTCCAGTTTCATTCCATTGTGATCTGAGAAGATGCAGGGAATTACATTACATCTTTTGAATTTGCTGTTGCTTGCTTTGTGACCCATTATGTGGTCTATTTTGGAGAATGTTCCATGGGCAGCTGAGAAAAATGTGTATTCAGGTGTTGCCGGTTGAAATAATCTGTATGTGTCTATTTGTATGTGTATGTATCCATTTGGTCTATGGTTTTCTTTAGGTCTGAACAATCTTTATTCATCTTTTGTCTGGAGGATTGATCTACTGGTGTGAGTGGTGTGTTGAAGTCTCCCAATATTATTGTGTTTGGGCTATTTGGGCCTGATGTCCCGAAGACTTTGTTTTGTGAATGTGGACGCGCCCACATTTGGGGTGTAAATGTTTACTATTATTATATATTCTTTTTGGATTATTCCTTTTATTAGTAATAAGTGACCGGCTTTGTCTCTTCTGATGTGTTTTAGCTTAAAGTCTGTTTTGTCAGATATAAGCGTTGCTACCCCAGCTTGTTTTCGATCTCCATTTGCATGGTATATCTTTTTTCATCCTTTTACCTTTAGTGTATGAGTATCTTTGGCTAGAAAGTAAGTTTCTTGTAAGCAGCATATAGTTGGGTTATTGTTTTTAATTCACATTGCCAGTCAATGCCTTTTAATTTGGGAGTTGAGTCCTTTGACATTCAATGTTATTATTGAGATATGATTTTTGTTTCCTGTCATTTTGAGTTCTATTTTCTGTTTGCTGTAGTAACAAATCTCCTTGTTTAGTTGCCTACCTGGTGGGGTTCACCTTTCCTGTGGTTCTGAAAATTGCTTGTTCTTCCTTCTTTGTGATTTTTTCTTTTAGGATTTTCTCCAGTGTTGGCTTCGTCCTCAAGAATTCTTTAAGCATTTGTTTATCATGGAAAATTTTTATTTCTCCATCAATTTTAAATGATAGCTTTGCTGAATATATCAGTCTTGGTTGGAAGTTGCTTTCTTCCAGGGTCTGGAGTACTTCATACCAATCCCTCCTGGCATTCCTGACTTGGGTTGAGAAGTCTGGGGTGATTTTCATTGTTTTGCCCCTGTATGTAGACATTTTAATTATTACTTGGCGTGGGGAGGTCCTTCTTTGGTCCTGTCTTAACGGTGTTCTATGTCTCTTGTATGTGACTGTCCAAATCCTTTTCTGTTTGGAAAATTCTCTGAAATAATTTCTTTGAGGATGTTTCTTATACCCTTGATCTGTGCTTCTAAACCTTCTAAGATGCCTTTTATCCTTGGATTAGGACGTCTTGTATTGTGCTGTATTTCTTGGATGACCAGGGTGTGTTGTTGTACTATCTTCTGTATATCATTGACTGTGTTTTCAGTTTTGAATGAACTGTCTTCCAGGAGTGGTACCCTGTTTTCCATATAGTCAAGCCTACTAGAGTTGGTTTCTATTTCAGTCTTTAATTCGTTTATTGACTCTTTCATTTCATTCAGTGTTTCTTTCTTAGAGTCTCAACTTCCTTCTTCATCTCCTCTACACTTTCTTTGAGGCTTTTCATCATTCTGAAGATCAAAATTCTGAATTCTCCATCTTGCTTGTCCTGTAGGTGAGTATCAGTAATCTCACTTGATGCATTGTGTTTCTTGTTTCTTCACTGTTTCTCATTCTCGAATTTTTGGTGTTTTCAGTTTTGTGTTTCTGTTGCCTCCTCATCATCTTCCTTTCTATGTATAAAACCTCTTGATGGTCCCTGTAGACCCAGTTGGGTCAGTGTGCTACAGGCTGTGGGGTTGACTGGGGCGCGGTGTGTGTGTGTGTGGGGGGGGCATGCAGGTTCTGCAGCCTGGGTGTTGGCACATGAGGAGCACTTTGAGGTGCAGAGTTGGATGTGGGCTCCAAGGCATGGGTGACTGTGCTGGAAGATGTCCAGTCTCTGAGACGCGGGTGCTAAGGGTCACCTTGGCCCCACGGGGTCCACACGTGCTCTGGGTCTCAGGGAGGCATTGCTGGAGGTTGCCCGGGCTCTGATGTGCTGCGCTGTGTATCTTGCATGGGCCCAAGGGAGGTGCAGACTCTGAGTATTGGGTGGAGGTGCCTGAGGGTGCACGGGCACTGAGGCATGGCTCAGAGGATAGCATGTGCGCGGGTTCCTGGATCTCAGGTGGCAGCACTGGAGTGTGCCCTGGGTCTGAGGTGGTGTAGAGGGTTGGGCAGGTCTCATGTGGTGGCACCAGAGGGTAGCTGTGCTCTGAAGCATGGCACAGAGGCTTCCGCGCAGGTGAGAGAGGTGTAGGCTCTGGGTCTTGGGTAGCAGTGCTGAGGTCATTTGGGTCTGATGTGGGGCTTGGAGGGCCACATGGGTCTTGGTGGTGGCATTGGAGTCCAGGTTGGGGCATGAAGGGCAGCCCTGGTCGCGCAGGATGGCGCAGCTAGCCTAGGTGAGGCGTGAGTGGCTGCCCAGATCTTGGTTGGCATGGGGGCTCCTATGCAGGGTGTTGGGGATCACGTGGGCTCATAGTGCTGTGGGGGGAGTGCGCGGCTGTGGCAGGAGCCCTCGCTAGGGCTGCCTTTGAAGGTTATTCATGATCTGCTGCTGGGATGGCCACAACACTCACATAATTCTGCTCCAGTTTCTCCTCCTAATTTGTTGGTGGCACTGGGGGCTATTAGCCACGGCAGTAGGGTCCGGGGTAAAATGGCTCCTTACTGATCCTGATGACACAGGATTGCAGTTTTCTGTGGGAATCTGTAGCTGGTAGACTCTGTGTCTGTGTAGTCATACTCGGGTTACTGGATTTTGAGTTTTGGTTTTTCTGTGGCTGTGCGATGTTGTTTAGTTCTGTGCCCCCAAGGCAATTTTGAGACAGGCTCGTTCAGGGGCTCCTATTCCATCACCATCTCGAATCCTTGCACAGATTTTGTCTTTAACATATTCTAATCCCCATCTAAGAATTTATCAGAAAGCAACTATGGATTGACCAACAGCCGCCATGGACTGTTTTCAAAAAGTGTCCAAGCATCTGTCCATTAACTCTCTGCATAACATAGAGCCAGAAAAAGAGCTAGAATATCTTTGTAAAAGTAAATTTTAAAATTGAATCCAAATCAGGGGACATTTCCAAACAGGAAGACTATTGAACCATAAAGTTGCTTCCTTAGAAAACATGAAAAATTTATTTTTGAAAATATTTTAAAATAATTTGAAATATGCTTGTCAAACAAGAGTTGCTGAATGGTCTCACCAATCAGGGTGGGTATGAGGCAGCAGGGACCTGTTGGGTATCCTGCCACCTGGTGGGTTAGCTGAGTGGCTTCCTGCACCACACCAAAGTCAAAGCAGCCAGAAGACCAGCTCAACGTCCCTTCCCTGGGCCATTTGTTCAAGGAAAAGACTGGAGCATGAGGGTGGGGAAGATGGAGATAAGAGGAGGAGGAAATAGATGCTAGAATATCCAAAAGCAAGGTGAAAATTACTCTTGTTTTTTTAGTAAAATCTGTACTTAAAAAAGGATACAATAACAAAACAAAACAGAAACACCCAATTCCTTGGTTTTAGAGTAGCAGTTGTAAAGGGTATGAGTGGACAGATTGCAAAATACCAACAGAATCTGTGACTTGACAGATGTCCACTATTTGACAGAGCAATGGTGCCCAAATTATTATCAGATTACCCAGTACATCGCAAGTAATAAAACAGAGTAATGACTCAAGCTCCTTTATTTATTCATCTTGCACTGAGTCGGAAAAGCCATAAAACCTTGCACTGATGGATGTAAATTGTCTCAGACAATTAGTTTCAATTGTCTGATAGCAAATTTGAACTCTTTGCAGTTTAATATGCAGAAAGCCTTGGAACTCAGGTTGAAGTCAAGTTGTAGGAAGAAGCTAGGATGCAGCTTGGCAGGCAGATGTGTAATGACCACACGGGTGCCAAGAGAACTGTGTGAGCAATATAATTCTTCAGCCCAGGACACCGCAGTACAAACAAATGTGACAAATCAAATACCAATGTGCAATTCTTGGGTGCACTGTTGGATGGTAATTCCATGTTTGCTTTAAGTGAGCAAAAGTGTTATTTCATCCTTGAGTGCCTCACCCAGGACTCTTTCAGTAAGTAGAAGATGCAGCCTGGAGAACAAGCTACTCAGAAGCCATTAAAAATTGCAAAAATAAAAGCTCTGTGTCCACACATGACAGTCCTTCAGAGCTGAAGGCTTCATTAAGATTCTAAGTGCAGACATTTTTCCACCGGGTTTTTGCACTGGCCAAAACCAATAAATGTTGTAAAATGTGTTGGCTCATTTATGAGTAGCATGTAGAATGACAGCATTTTAAATAAGGGAATCATTGTGATCAGGGCTATCCTAAGATTCTATTTTATCAATGCAGACAATTATGTCCTAAAGGGATTTTACTTGCCCAACGTCACACCACTGGTAGGCGGCAGCATTTAGATTAGATCCGCCTCTGCTAACTTCCTGGCTACGCTCCTTCTACCCATCTGCACCCAATGGTTGGTTAAAAAAGAATAAAATGAAATGAAATGATATAAAATCCATGAATGCACTAAATTTTACTGACTATAGTAAACAGAAAGTGGGTAAATAATCTCTGCTCATGAAAATTATTAATGCAACCTAGGGCTACAAGGAACTCTCTGCAGTTTAATATGCATAAAGCCTTGGAACTAAGGGTAATCTGATAATAATTTGGGTATCATTGCTCTGTCAAATAGTGGACAGCTGTCAAGTCACGGGACTAAGAGGCCATCTATCCCAACTGTCATTTTCTGTATATATATATATATATATATATATATATATATTTACATATACATGTGTCATATATGTAAACACATGCACAGATACATTCTCAAATGCATGCATAGTGTTTAAATGCAGCTAATTCCACTTGTCATTTGCGAGCTAGCTTATGCTGAGCACCTAGGTGACAGGAAATTAACTTCCTCCTGAGACAGCCTGGTCCCTTTGGGAAGCTCTGATCCCTAGAAAATTAATTTTATTGAGGCAAAATTTGTCTCCCACTGGTCCAGGCAGCACCCTTTAGAGTCCATGAGGAGATGGATTGCCCCAAAGACCAGTTTCAGGAACCCCTAAATCTCCATTTCTCCACAATAAACTTATCAGAGGCCTCAGTGTCCTTCTTGAAGCAGTGGACTCTACTCTGCACACTCCCTACTCCTGATCCTGACACTGTGGCACCAGGAAGGGGTGCGGAGCTCTGCACCATGGGCTAGACCAGGAGCAAGATGGACACCTGGGATCTGGACACCTGTATCTACAGAGATATCTGTAATTAGTTAAAGTCAGCTACTTAGTGAAAAGTGAATTTACTTTACTCACACTGTGATTTAATTATTCCTCGATAATTGCTGTGTCTTTGAAATGCCAACCTGAGAAGCCTACTTAGTAATTATCTAAAGGAATAATACCTGAAGTCAAATGAGCCTGGCTAACCATGGTATCCTCCTGGCAAGAGCCAATCAGAGACATGGACAGAGCTGGCACTGTGGTCACCCACTGGCAGACAGCCTGCCCCACAGTGAGCATTGGAAACAGACCACCCAGCAGGGAAGCACCATGGACACCATTCTACCCCAAAAGTTACCCGCAGGCTCTCCTGCTATTGCCATGGCAACTTACCCTTGACAGGATTAGCCTACAGTGGACTTCGCTTTCAAAGCAACATTGCATACTTTAGTCTATGAAATGGGTAGCAGTTTTGTAGGGTGGAAAAGAACATAAACATGCTTATGAAACTACCAACTAAATAATTTCACAATTGTTAAATCATGTAATTGTTTCCTAGGGCCTTTCTTCTCTGCCCATCCAATACAACATGTAAAATTATTTTTCCTATGAAAATAAAATACAGTCAATGAAGTAACCTAATATTATCTTATAATGTTTTTATTTGGCTTTTTTTTTAAAAAAAACACCTTATGTGATTAAATTTATACTCCCTCAAAGATTAGAGCTAATATATTCTCCCTGTCAAATAAAAGTTATTAAATGAATAAATGGAATTCTAATACTTTTATAAATGCTTTGTTTTGACTGATTGCAATGACATTTAAAAAAAATAATAGCTAGTGATAGACTACACATTTAGAATGTCAGTTTATAGAAAGAAGGGGTGATACTTTTTCAATTTTGTGTTCTCAGTAACTGACACATAATAAGATTAGTAAATAGCATTGGCTGAAGGGATGAATGGATGGATGCATGGATGAATGCATGGTTCAATGGATGCATGGATGAATGGATGGGTGCATCATAGGTGCATGGATGAATGCATGGATCAATAAATGGATCAATGAGTAGATGGATGAATGGATGGATGGGTGGATGGATAGTGGATGGATGTATGGATGGATGGATGGATGGATGGATGAATGGATTCATGGATGGATGCATGGATGAATGGATGGATGGGTGGATGGGTGCATGGATAATTGGATGGATGGATGGATGGATGGATGGATGGATGGAGGGGTGGATGGGTGGATAGATGGGTGAATGGATGCATGGATGAATGCATGGTTCAATGGATGCATGGATGAATGGATGGGTGCATTGATAGGTGCATGAATGAATGCATGGATCAATAAATGGATCAATGAGTAGATGGATGAATGGATGGGTGATGGATGGAAGGATGAATGGATGGATGGATGAATGGATTCATGGATGGATGCATGGATGAATGGATGCGTGCATGGATAGATGCATGGATGAATGCATGAATGCATGGATGGGTGCATGGGTCAATAGATGGATGAGTGGATGAATGGATGGGTGCATGGGTCAATAGATGGATGAGTGGATGAATGGATGGATGTATGTATCAATGAATGGATGGATGGGTGGGTGGGTGGATGGATGGATGGGTGGATAGTGGGTGGAAAGAGACTGGAAAGAGCTGTGTTCAGAGTAATGATAAGGTTTTTATTCACATCCACTGTACCTTATCTATATATATTCACTGAAACCCACAATTGCTATTTGAATACTTTACCAACCAAAAATTTAAGATGTTATATTAAGATAGTATGAAGTTAAGATGGTATGAAGGGATTTAAGAAGGTGAAGTATGGTTTAGTGGGCCCACTCTGAATTTAACTTGTCTTTCTATATGCAGACATATATTAATTTATAGACAAATTTTAAAATTAGAATATTAGTTAAAATTATAACTTTTAAAAAACGTTTAGGGAATATTTAGTTTACATCAATGAAAATACTGTTAAAGGTATGCTATATATGTGGTCCTTGCTATTGATTAATGTTTATATCACCTAAAATTCATATGTTGAAACCTAATCCCCAGAGTGATAGAATTAAGAGATGGAGTCTTTTGAAAGGCCATTGGATCTGAAGTCTCCACATAAATGAGATTATTACCTTTATAAGTAAGGCCTGAGGGAGCTGCCTTGTCCCTTCCACCATGAGAGGAGAGAGTGAGAGGATGCCTTCCAAAGGGAAAGCGTCCTCACCAGCCCCAGAGTCTGCTGACACTTTGACCTTGGCCTTCTCAGTCTCTAGCACTGTGGGGAGTGAATTGCTCTGTTTATAAACTACTCAGTCTATGGCACCCATAGAAGAGGAAGACAGTCCCCAAGGCCATTGGTAACAACTCTAGGATCAGACTCATTATTTATTCCAAACAACTTTTGTTTCCTTAAATTTTTTATTGAGAAGATTTCTCTGAGTCTTTATGTTTTCATTTCACTTGTGTAATGAAACTTGAGCTCTTCCTGCAGAGCAGTAAAGTTTCTCCTTTACATCCTGCCTTGGCAGAGGCGTGAGCACCTGTTTGGGAGTCCTGACATCTGGGAGATGATGGGCATTAACTCACAGGCTCCTTGCTGCAAGCACCCTCCTTGATGGGATGTGGAGAGGCCTGCACTCAAGCTTCAGGGAAGACACATGTATGACCATGCCACACTATGTCCAGGCTTGATTTCCCTCACCTATAAATTAGGCACAGGAAGATTCAACTCAATGTTCTGAGGAACAAATAAGCGAATGTGGTGACTGTAAAAATGTGTTATAAATACTTAAAATGCATGTAAGGAGTCCGTACTGTATTTATACACCACCGAAGACTGGCTGTAGGAGGCCCAGTCAAAATCAAGTACGGGCTGGTGATGGGACCTTCCTCAAGAGTGCCCCCCGATTTTGGAGAAGCAGTTTGTAAGGACCTCATTTTCTACAGGTTTCCCAAAGCGAGCCCCACATGTGACACAAATGTGGATTAATAACGTCCTGTCTGGAAAGCTCAGAGTGAGTACTCTTTGGTGTCAAAGTAGTAATTAAATACAGCAAAGAAACAAATCAGGTCCTCTGGATGTTAATCTCATTATCGCCCTCTCACAGCTACTTGCCAAAAAGTTAACAGCCGTTAAAGCTGCACCGCTCACCCAATCAGAATATTAAATTAATCAGTGTGGCCCTGACACAAATATAACCAATGGAGCTAATCCTTCACTTTGTATATATCAAAAAAAGATGCATGAGGGCTTTGGGAAAACTTGTAATATATTTTTTCACTGTTTAATATTCCGTGTCTTTTTAGAAGCAAGATAATATGCCTCTACTTTTATCCCTTATCCTACTTCTCTACTCAAAAATAATTGACATTTTTAAAGCCTATTTTCCTCTACAGAGGGAGATACTAATGAGAGTTTCTCCTTTACATACTGCCTTGGCAGAGGCGAGAGCCTCTTAATGTGAAACAAGTGTCCATGCTCAGAAAATGTCCATTCTTGCCCAAAGCGTGCATGTTTGACAAATGCAATCTTTGAATAAAATGAACACCATCTAGAGTTCCCCTCTTTCCCGACACCTTGTATCTGTCCCCTGCAGTTATCTATACTGCACAGTATACCTGAACGCAGTGGACATAATCATGCCATCTTCCATTTCTTTCCTAATGAAACACTTTGTCTTCCTGGGAGAAAAATGCCCAAGTGAACACACCATACCCCACCCAGCTCTGTTGTAAAGCCCGTGCAATGCCCTGGTCTCCTCAAGGTCAATCACAACTGACAGTCAAGGTGTGGACATTCACACGCTGTACTGTGCCTGTCCTCCATTTATTTATCTGGCAAAATCTACATCTATTCCATATTGATTAGAGTAAAACACTTACCTAGTTTAGCTAGCCATGGAACCCTAAAATAAACAAGTATTTTCCCTTCATGAAAGCTCTGTCCTGAGAGCCTCGCATGATTGCCTACACACTAACATGTTAAGAGAATACCATATGGACAAATTATTGCTGCTTCCAATCTGTAGTAAAAGGCTGAAGGGAAAAAAATAAAATCAGACCCAAAACACTTTGAATCGACTCCTATTTGTTAGCTAAATGTGCATATTTTCTGTTCATTGTGATTCTGAAGATGGGGAGGGCTTCTCTGAGGTGGCAGACAAACAGCAGGATATCATGAATATGTATGTGCATCTGAGAAAATAAATTAACAGGGGCCAGCCAGTCGGTGACCCACTTCAGTTGTCAGCAGCAAGAATGACAGGGAGGATCTGTACCGCGTGAATTTGCATGACAGAATTTCCTACCCATCAACTAATTTACTTTGTGCATTTGGATTCTCTTAAGCACTACACAGCAGTTAGATAATTAATCACTAAATCACCAATACTGACATTCAGGAATAAGCAGTACATCATTGGTGATTACCACTTAAACCTAGAGGCCACACGGCTGCATCTCACAAGGTGGGAGAGAGGGAGCATGTTTAATGGGTGGGTCCTCTCAGAGTGCATTGATTTGAGTGCTGGTCCAGGAACCAGAGGTGCTGAAAGTCCTCTCTTCATCCTGAAATTACCTGGCTTCAGTGCAGAGCCTTATCGGATATTTTTAAGTGTGTGTTCATTCATAACTGAGATGAATTAACTAATTCTGAACCAACAAAGTAAATTGTCCTGATGACCAAGATGAAAATGCCAATTGCTGTTACTTAGCTAGTTTGGGTCAGCATGGTTCTTGACCTGAATCATCTGAATAATTTGTGCCTGTCCCTCCAAACATATTTATAGAGTTCCATGATATAAGTTACTTCGTCATCAGACTTCAAGAGTAACCAAAATTGATAACTTACGTGTGACATGCATTTCCAATTTATGACTTTCTCTTTGTCTATTAGTCAGTAGCTACTAATCTATAGGTAGAAACCCTGCCTGATTCATGTTTCTACCTCTGGCATCTGGCATAGCTCCTAGAATATAATAAACATTCAGCAAACATTGGCTCTATCAACCTCTAAGATCAAGAAAATTGAGGATAGGATGAATTGTTCAAGCCAAACACCCACTGTTTGTCTACGAAGAGGTTGGGGAGGGCTAAAAGCTTGATTATACTTTCAATTGACAGTTTTATTAATCACAGTTCTGAAGCAAGAAGCAAAGTACTTAATTTTTTGGAGCTTAATTTTTCTCATCTTCCAAATCTTTGAGACTGTCTTCTTTTCTGAAGCATAGTGAGATTAATATTTGTCTTGGAGGCCAAACAAGGTATTAATAGCACAATGCAAGCATAGCGATTAGCTCATATTAAGTCACTAATACATAGTAGCTACTATTAATAGGGCACTAGGTATAGAAAAAGAAATAATTTAAAAAATATTGGAGAGACTAAGTCTTTAGGATGTGTTTAATGAAATATGAGGTAAACAAAACAGAGCAGAGTCAACAATCTGAATCCATTTTGAGACTAGATAAGTGAATTTACCAACCAAGATACAGGGATAAGGAAAAAGAAACTGATCTAGAAGATGGTTGTGTTGCTTTTGTGGTGAACAATATTAGAAGTGCCCAGAAAGAACATAGGAGGTGGCAATGCTCAACAGACTGTCACAGGTATATCTGTAACCTGAGGAAAAGTCTTTGTCTCTCTCTCTCTCTCTCTCTCTCTCTCCATATATATATACTTAACAAACCAAGAAAACATAATAGTAGGTATAACCACAGAAGGGAAGGATGCAATAAAGACCAGGGGACTAAACCAGTATTCTGAGGAATATGCCCATATATGAGGTAAAGAAGAATAAGTTAAGAACCTGAAGAAGACAATGAGTATTCGTTATGGTATACCACAAAGATTTCGAGGTTGAATGTTACTCTATAAAAACTATCAACACAGTTAATTACATCAAGATAAGCTAGATAAACTTGAATGTACTTTGATAAAGTACATCAGATACTATGGACAGGAGCAGTGTCTAACTTGTACTTATCAAGTTTCTTGGAAAAGCAGCTGTAACTACAGAATCATGGATGGGGAACACAGATCGTGCTGCTCAATCCCTAAATATGGGGATAAGAACCAGTTCTGCATGAACCCTGCAACAGATGTCCAGGCCCTGAGAAGAGCCAGAGCCGCCCTTTGGGATTCAGAGTCACTCAGATCCCAATGGCATGAGATCAGAGGGTGGTGAAAAGGTGCTACAGGTAGCTAAAGGTCATGGGAATGAACCCAGTTCCTAAGGAGTGAGAAGAAAGCCGAAGACAGAACCCTGGTATATAAACATGCATGTTAGGGATACAGTGACCATGGCCAGATAAACCAATGTTGAAGGTGACATCAGGATTGTGGCAAGCCACCCTTCCTTCACCATTCCCTCATCTGCTTCAACTCAATGGAGTCTCTGGCATGGCCAACACGGCTGGAGAGCACCGTGTGCCTCCTCGTCTCCCTGCCAGGCTACTGTGTATCTGCATATGGATGACTACCTGCTCGCTTCTTCAACCTGCCCATATCTCTTGGAATGATATCTCTTCTCTACCATGTCTTTTTTATTATTTCCCAGAGATTTACATAATCACAATTATGTAAAAGCTTTATTCATGGTAAAAGCTCATTTATACATCATATAGATCATTTATACATCATATAGATCATTTATAGATCATTTATACATCATATAGATCATTTATACATCATAAAGCTTACCAGGTTTAATTAGTTAAAAAAAAACACCATACGAAATCATACTGAAACCATACTTTGTAAGTTATACTTACACTATAATTTATTGCACAATTTTATACCGGGAAGGTTTTTGTTAGATGATCTAATTTTACAGATCCAAGGACCTGAGACCCAGGTTGGCAGAACCAATATTCTGTGTTGAAGTTGCGTGAATAGCCATACAAACATCTTCCATCTGGATATCCTGCAGGAATGTTGGAATCAAGGTCTCCATAACTGAATCTCACACTTATCTATTATTGACATGCACTCTCTCTATTTCCCTCAATGTGTGGCACCACTTTCTGTCCATCTCTTGGTTCTGATATCTGTACTCTTCTATGCTTCCATTGTCTGCCCTCTTCATGGACAATCATAGTGATAATTTTCCTTCTTATATATCTCTTGAATATGATGTCACCTATTTATCCCCCCAGTCACCATCATGAATGTGTTAGAATTCTCCAGAGAGACATAACCAACCAGAGGGAGGGGGAAGGGTGGTGATGAGAGAGGAAAAGACAGGGAGTGGGGGGGGGAGATAAAGAGATAATATGGACTTGGCTTGTGGGACTGTGGAGGTCCCCAAGTCCGGAGATCTGCAGGGCTAGCTGGAAACCTGGAGCCCCAGGAGAGCCCATGGTGTGAGTCGCTGTCCAAAGGTCAGCAGGCTGGAAAGCCAGAGAGCTGGTTTTCAGTGTGAGTCCAAAGGCAGGAGTAAGCTGACATCCCAGTTCAAAGAAGATCTGGCCAGAGGACTCTGTCTGCCTCGAGGAGGGTCAGCCTTTCTGTTTCACCCAGCCTTCCAGCTAATTGGACAATTCCTGTCACATTAAGCAGGGCCACCGACTTTACTCAGGCTACTGAGTTAAATGTTAATCTCATCCATAAACACCCTCATGGAAATACCAGAATAATGTTTGACTAAATATCTGGGCACCCTGTGGCCCAGAGAAGTTGATACATAAAGTTAGCCAATATCAAGTTGACTTCCTTTAGAGACTCATCATTTCTCATCTTGTTACTGCAGTCTTAATTGGTCTCGGTGACATTTCCTTGCTTCCAATCTATCAAGGCACAAACAGAGTACTCTTTCTACATCATAGATTTCATTGTGTTCTGATCTCATGAGCATCATTCAGCAGGATTTGGCTTCCCGTGGCATTCAGTGTGCTGTAGTAAGGACAAGCATGGCACAGCCTCTTCTCGTTTCCTTTCCCTGGAGCATCCTCCACTGCAAAGAAAGTGAAATCCATTGACTTATTCACTCTCCAGAGTGTGCGTTGCATACTGTCTTGGCATCAGACATGGTTCATCTCTTGGACACAAGATAGAGTTGCTGCCTTGAGAGGTACCCTAGTAGGAAAGAAGGACTAGGAAGCAGATGCCCAGAACAGAGATGAGTTCTGTGGTGGAAGTCAGAGCTCAGTGAGTCCTGAGGGTGCACAGACAGAGCACTTAATTCAATCTGCTAATTCAGGGAAAGTTTCCCAGTGGAGATGGTATCCAAGTCAAAATCTCAAGAATGAGCTTCGTTTCTGTGGGCAGTAGGAAGTCTAACATGCCTAACTTCTGTAACTTCAAACAAGTTATCTACCTACCCTTCCCTTAAATCTAGGTTTTTCTCATTTTAAAACTATCAACGTAATGAAGACACCTATGTTACAGGCACACTCACAGATGCCTGACACATAGGAAATACTCAATATCTGTCTGGCGTCACTCTCCTTGGTAACAGCAGCAGCAGCTTGGATGTAGCAATAGTGCCTGAGGATGTGTCTCTCCACATCTCCACCACTGTCAGCCCAGCAGTGTGGCGTGCTGCTCCACACCTCCATTCCTTGATCACATGGACTCCTCTTCATTTCTCCTTCCTCTATCTGGATACATCCTTACTCATTCCTCATGGCCCGGTTCCAGCATCACCCTCCAAAAAGTCTTCCTAGGTGGAGGTCTCTTTCTGACTTGGTTAGGAAACTTTCATATGCCTCTCAGGGTCCCCTGGGAATACCTCTCATGAAATAGTCCACATGGTTCAGTGAAATTCATGAGGGCCAAAAATACATTTGTTTTTTGAACCTTCAGAATAGGATCCAGCCCAGCCCATAGCATTTTTTTTTTCAGTGTCAGTTGAATTAGTGTTTGGTTCACTCTATAGAGTTGATATCAATGCATTTTAGAGGAAATATATATATTCAAACATACACTCTTACATACATATATCTATGTGTATACCTACTACATACAGACTGAGACACATTACACACATTTATTTAACAAAGAATATGTACTAGTTATCTGATATATGCAACCTATAATACCAAAGTAAATAGATCTTCTGGACTAAATTTAAATATCTAAAAGTGTTTATCACAAAGAAATTCTTGGTGTAGCAATATCTATAGGACATACATCAAGAAAAATAAAAATTAATCCTCCCCCCAAATTCTGTAATACCAAAAGTGGGAGAAAAAATGGCAAATATGTGGGAAAATGTAAACAAGCATTAATTTAACAAGTTTAAAATAAAAATACTAATTTTCTTGTTAAAAACACAATTGAATTATAATATTGAGCAACAATAACAATTAAAACAGGCAGATCAATATCATACTGGATAATTTATCTGAAAAAATTAAAAATAAATAATATAAAATGAACTCATATACACTAACAAATCTAAAAAATACATTTCCAAATATTCCATGGGTCAAATAAGAAAGAGAGGAATTTTTTAAATAATCAAAATATAATAATGACAATATGACATGTCAAACCTGTGGGATGCAGCTGAAGAGGTTCATGGCAAGAAATTTTTAAACATGAATGCTTTGGTTACAAAAGAAGAAGGGCTGAATTTGATGAGCAAGGACTCTAATTCAAGAGGTTTTAATAAGAACAGTAGACTACAACAGAAATTAAAATAATAAAAATTGAAGCTATGCAGTAATAAAAATGAGATTATGCAATAACAATGGTACCATAATTGAAGATTCATATAGCCTATACCTCATCAACTTCATTCCATGTACATAACAGAAATCCCCACAAAGGAATTCTATGCTATGATTAGAGCTATTTTCCCTTAGCTTGAAAATTAATATCTATCTATCATCTAACTACTTATACATCTAAATATACATCTTCATATAAATCTATCTTTATATATATCCAATCTATCTTTATCTATATCCAAATCTATCTTTATATCCAAGGAGGAAGTACAGGTGGAAGGTACCAACTTGTAGTTCTGTGTAATCTAGAGCCCTAATGTGCGACCTGAGGACTCTAGTTAATAGTATTACACACTGAAAACCTGCTAAGGGTGTGAGAGGACAAACATATTAGCATGCTTGCTCTATAGGTGGCCCTCCATGGGGTCCATATCTGTGCATCCAACCAACCACAGATAAAAAATATATACTTAAAATAAAATGGTACTCAGCATGTCCAGACTCCTTTTTTCTTGTCATTCTGACCTAAATAATATGGTACCACACCTATTTACATAACATTTACACTGTGGTAGGTTTTATAAGTAATCTAGAGATGATTTAAGGTATACAAAAGGATTAGCACATGCACATACAAGAGATGATATTTGAATGCTAGGCAATTTATACAAGAGACCTGAGTATCTTCATATTTTGGCACCCAAAGAGGGTCCTGGAATCCATTCCCTGTGGATTCTGAGGGATGACTGTAGTCATCATTTCACCATGTGCATAAATATGTTTGTCAAAACATCACACTATAGATCTTAAGCATATACAATAAAGATAAATTAGAAAAGTAGATGCTATTTAGAAATAAAGTCAAATATAACACATACAAATTTTATTTTGTGTGTGTGTGTGTTTGTGTGT
>PVJS01015904.1:0-38240 GCA_004027185.1 Glis glis
CTTAGATTAGCCCAAAAGAACAGAGGCTCAAGGACAGTTGTAGATGAGTTAACAACAGAAAGAACCTTTTGTGGAAACTTCATGGATATGATTTTGAAGATGGTCTAAAAAAGATTTAGAAATTTAGAACAAAGGAAATTATAAAAGTTTATAGTAAAAGAGCAATAAAAGGCACTATGTTAAGCTTTGAACTCTTGCCCTGTAGCCATAACCCCAGTTCTCATCATAGATAATCTAGTGCCAAAACTATGTCTAGCAGCCGCCCACGGCATTATGCCAAATGAGACGTATGCTCTGACGATTTGCACTGTTACGTCTAGCAGCCGCCCACAACATTATGCCAAACGTCACTTATGCTCTGACGATTATCTGCTCTCATAGCTTTGCACTGTTATTTCTTAAAAAACATTAAGATTGTATAAACCACAAACATGAACAATCAGCTGATGATGTATTTTGTTTCCTTAATCATTGTGTATAAAATCCTTGCCTAAAACTTTGCAAAATACACTCAGATGCAACCTCCTTGAGTTGTGTCTGTTTGTCACTCATCGCCGACTCCTTGCCCACCTTCCTGAGACCCCTGTCCCGTCGGTCTCCGCTCTCCGGCTGAGCTGGTCCATCGCAACCAGCCCTATTTTTTATTTTGTTTGGAAACAAGGTCTCTCTAAGTTGCCAACACCCTCACTAGGTTGCTGAGGCTGACTTCAAACCTGCAATCCTCATGTCTGAGCCTCCCAAATACTGCGATTACAGAAGTATGCTGCCACACTGCCCAGCACCTGTGCTCTCTTAACAGTTCACCCAGATGTGAGGCAGAGGGGAAAAGAGATAGATGAGACATTTATGTCAGCAGTCAAACATCAATAAATGGAGTTAGACTCCTTATTATAGAGACCAAGATGTATGAGAACTGAGATAGGATTCAATGCTATAAAACCACTGTTTTCTAGGACTGAGAACTAGGGTTGCTTTTACAAGGCATGCAATTGTGTTGATTGGTACACACCATTTAATGAAATTTACATGCTGCGTTCTCCCTTTAAACTTCAGTTATACAAGGAGGAAGAATCCTGTTTCCTTTAAGTTACTTAAAATAATACATAATTTCTTACTAACAAATGCAAAATAGATTGAAGTTAAATGTGCATATCTATTTAACTGATACTCCAATTATTTTACTAAATAACTTTCTTGTTGTTGTTTGTTTGTTTCTCTTTGTGGTACTAGGTTTTGAACCTCTGAGCTACACCCCCAGTCCTTTTTTAATTTATTTTTTGTTTTGAAACAGGGTTTAGTTAGGTTGCTGAGGGGCTCACTAATTTTGCTGAAACTGTCCTCAAACCTACGATCCTTCTGTCTCAGTATCCCAAGTACTGGGACTACAGGTGTGTGTCACCACTCCTGGCTTGCCACTTTCTTAACAGAATGAGTAACCAATGTTAATATTCAAAGGGTCTCTATATTACTCTGTATCTCTCATGACCCCATGTCAAGTCTAGCACCCATTGCACCTAGCACATACCATTTTATTTATCGATTACTTATTTTTACTTGTTATTTCTTTTGCTCATTTAGTAAATACTTTACTATTTCCCCAACTCATCCCAGACCCAATGTTTCAAAATAAATAACATTTTGTCCTCATCTTAAGAAGTCCACAATATTTTAGGAAAATGGGAACTCAGAATAATAATAGATATGCAATATAGTCTTGTGCTGTGTAACATTTCGGTCAATGGCAGACTGCATATATGACAGTGGTCTCCTCAGATTATATGGTGACATTGTAGCCATGTTAGTTTGTGCAAGTATGCTCTATGACATTCACATAGTGACAAATCACCTCGGGAAGTGTTTCTCAGAACTTGTCCTCACACACGATGTATTATGAGATCTCTTGTAGAGAAGCATGGTTAGCATCCTGGGTATGTCTCACTAGACTTCCAGATTCTTTATAAATCAGAAAATTTTAACAATATCTGTGCATCATGATTGCGAGGCAAGCATACATTTTCTTATGTTACCCTCCATCCCATACTGTTATGGAAAGAACTGCCCCACAGAGAGCAGTTGCTGATATCAAGAGATAAACCACCACTGTTTCAGGTGACTTACCCTCTGTGCCCAAGTCCACATTACTGCTCCGGCTCACTGAAACCAAAGAATATGTACTCAAAGGTTTTTAGAAAGTGAGGAAATAGATGTTCAAGTTAGTTGAACTTGGAATAACACTGCTCTGTGCCTTCCACTCTTCTCTGCAGATGCTTACAGATAGCTGTGGATCATAGCATCTAAGTACTTTAGACTAGATATCCTCCCCTACCATATCCCTGTGTAGAAAGCACCATTGTGCTTAGATTGCCTAAGGACTGCAAGTTCAGCATTTTCCCTATCACAAACATGCTCATACATTTTCAGGTTTGACTTCTATTGCTAAATTACAGCTTGAAACTTAGAGCCTCTTCTGTCTATCCCACTTGACATTCTAATTAGCAGCTTAACCTCAACCTATCAGCACAAAGTATACAGAAAGCACCATGGCTTCCATGGGAACCTTAGCCAGATATGAATAGTGAGAGCATTTCCATTGAAGGAACCTGCCTCTGGGTCTCCATTAGTTGTATGGAGTCATTTTGCTGTTTCCATTTGCCTTTTCCTTGAAAGCACAAGTTTCTAAGGATCTAATTATAGTTTCTCCTCTATTTGTCCAGGAGTGGTCCTAGATGATGAACATACTGTACTTTCATCACATTGCTATACTTTGCAAAATTACATAAGAACTGGAGTGTTATGGCCCAACCTCATCTCTTCCTACCCTGAATGACATTGAATTGAGGTCTTCTATAGGAAACACTCTTTAATGTCACTTTCTAATATTTTATAGAAGGCTATAAATCTTTCTAAATTCTTTTCTCCTAATATAGAACTTTTACACATTTCAATGATGACTTAAAAAGATCAACTCTTCAAAAGCAATAAAATAAAAACAACCTCAGGAAACAAAAAACAAACAAACAAAAAACCCAAGGCCTTTTAATCTGCCATAAAACACTTCCAATCCATTAAGTATGTGAAGGAGGATTAGAAATAGTGGGAATTGGGTGTTAGCTTGTTCTTTCCACTGGAATTTCTCTATGCTTTAATTTCTGTGTCAACAGAAAGGAAAACAACTATTGCAATATTCCCTAAGGAGAGTTCTACAAGAAAAAAAGAATAGCACCTGGGGAATAAAGAAGTTAATCTAAGTGGGAAATAATGGTGCTTTCAGTTTTCTTAATTGAACTCTAATAATTATCCAAGTCTTATTCATCTTGTTTCCAAAGCAAGCAAAATGTCACTATCTTTTCGACATTCACTCCAGGTTTTAATTGGGTGGGAGTAGAAGGAAGAAGCTCCTATTACTCAAATGTCATGTTTCCAACTTTCTGAATCTGAGTCACATTACACAAGACAGACCCGATACCTTCACCGGTTGAAGGTGATTAAACAAAGATATGTTCTTTTTGACAACTATTTGGATGCTTCACCTATGCAAGTCATGTCATGAATGTGGGACCGCTTTCTCTTTGCTTTGGGTTATAGTCACAGATGGACTTAAATATTAACGGAACATATGCATATAGGCATTTTGCTGTCCTCTGTCATTTAAAATAATTTAATCTGTCCATTAGTTATATGCCCATACTATTAAGGACCATTCAATTTAATAAATATTTTTTGAGTGATTGCTGTCTTCGAAGAGTAATGCCCTATCTCCTGAGACATGTGAGACATAGCAATGAAGAAAGCGCAGCCTGAGTCCTTAGGGAGATTATAATTTAGAAGGGAGCACCAGAGAAAGTATACAGAAAGATCAATAGAACAAGACAGCTTCTTTGGGTCTCCAAAGGCACTTTTAGATTGCCTAAGGACTGCAAGTTCAGCATTTTCCCTATCACAAACATGCTCATACATTTTCAGGTTTGACTTCTATTGCTAAATTACAGCTTGAAACTTAGAGCCTCTTCTGTCTATCCCACTTGACATTCTAATTAGCAGCTTAACCTCAACCTATCAGAATCTGAAATCACTTCCCTGGCCTCTTGCTGTGCCAGTATTTCCCCAGTGTAGTGAGATGGCACATCCAATCAATCACCAAGATCTACTGAGCTTATATTCTGAATGTTTCTTAAGTCCTGCCCTTCTTATCATTCTTATCAATTATATTTTGACTGCACTCATTTAGGTCCTCATCAGCCTTCAGTGAACCATTGTAACAATGTCCTGGCTTGTTTCCTTCCCTCTAATTTTATTTTCAAACTCTTTGCTCACATGGTTACTACAGAAACCTGTCAAAAGCTTAAATACAGACATTTAAAACTTTACAGGATAGGTTCTCCAAACTATAAAAAGATCTGCAGTGATTTTTGCAAACTCATTTCTTTCAGCTTTTTCCTTTGAATAGTTCTTTATATTAATGTATTGGGGACCTATTGAGAGTAAGTGGAGAAACTTTTAGTTATGATATTGGGAATACAGGTTCAAGGAACAACTGATCATTGATCATCCTACTCTTTCCCTCCTATCTAGATGCTCTCGAATTCTTATACAATACCTGCTGTAATTTTGTCTAGAATGTCTATTTCCCTCTTCCCCTCCAGGGTGCCTCTTTGTCACCTTTAGAGTTTCTTTGTGACCTTGTGAACTTCTGAGTTTGACTCAGACTCTCATTACTTCTGGATGCATTCCTAACTTTACTGCCTTCCAGGATGCCTTTAACACCTCCCTTTGTATTCCTATGCTGATGTACATCTGTCCTTGTATTTACTATGTAATGTTGAAATGAATTGCCTTTGTTTTCATTTTTCTCCAAACACTGGGTGTCTCTTACGGGACTATTCTTTAACATATCCACTCCACCTAGTATGGTTGTGTTTAATAAATATTTGTTGAAGTGAACAAATTTGTACTCTCAAGTTTATCTTTATAATCTCTATATTTCAACACATGTAAAGAAAATGCTACTGAATAGTTTTTATTGGTAATTAAAGGCTGACAGTTTAGGCTACCCAAAAAGTAAAAATAAAGAAAAAACAACTACATGATCAAACAAAATACAAATACGAAGGCAAATGGACTGAGAAAATATGAATATCAGGTGTCCAAAGATATAATTGTTATTATTTAGAAAAATAAATGATGTGAGAAAAAAGCTTGGGTTTCACAAAGTGGGGCTTCTGAGGACCAAGTATAAGAGACTCCAAGTGTTATTGTGAATAGGTTTACAACATTTAATTCTGTAATCTAAACTAAATAAGCAAGAACATAAGTTGGCCTAGCAAGTGCGGTTGTAATATAAAAAAAAGTAGGAAGGGACTACAGTACTGAAAGTTACAGTGGGGAAAGAAAATCAGAAGGAAATAATCAGAAGGAATGACAGATGGAAATTTGTGAACTCATTATACAAAGTGACACAGTGATTAATCACATTGGGGTGGTAGATGGGAGATTTCAAGGTATCCTAAAGCTTATTCCTCATGTGGACCCTTGCAGCTAACAGATTTGTTCTGTATATTACTTCAGTAATATATCTGTAGTGCATCTCAGAAATGCATGTGCATTATTTCAGAAGAACATCAGTATGATGAAAATAAAATGGAGAGACGAAGATTGAAGATTCATGATGCAGCTTGTTGAAGTTTGACGGTAAATTCCACCAATGAAGTTAGAAACTGGTCCAAAGGTTGATAAGTGAGAAACACACAGAGAACAGTGTGCATAGATGTGATGGGCTTGCAAAGAGGAAGCTGGTTGAAGAGTGGAGACAGGCCAGTGGGCTACAGGAAGCATGCAGACAAGACCACTTCTGAGAGAAGACATTTTGGAAGTTAATGCCTTAGGGAGAAAGCCTGGTTTCAGTGTGATGATCGAGGAACTGAACAAGTTGTTTCAGAAGTGACTAAAGATGTATGTGAGTTTGCTCACAAATATCACTGAGGCTAGAGAAGACTCAATGAAGCCTCCTGGGAGATAATTACTGGTGGCAATTAAGCTGGGCTGAATAAGGGAAAAAGAACATACAGGGGGAAAAAAAGCAGCCAGAGGGATTTCTGCCTCAGCTAGTAGTTGCAGAAATGCAACTGAAGGGTGTTCGAATACAGGAGCCTTTGTCAGAACCTAGTTTTCTTTTGTTGTTGTTGGATAAATATATAGAACAAATTCATTCACTCCAAGGCTCCACATGAGGAGTAAGGTTTGAGAACACCTTGCAGTCTTCTGCAATCACTGAGTAATATTTCTCTGGACATGTTGTGGGGGGAGGCAAGCTGCTGCTGGGGCTGTTGTCGGGTCCTTCTGCAGGTACATGGCATCTGTTGCTAAACATTTAGTACTTTCTCTGGAATATGGATATTAGAGATAGTTAATGCTTTAAAAGATTATTGTGCCAACCTTGGCCGTATTTCTTTGCAATAATTAATGAAAATCACAAAAATTAAAAATCTTGGATTTAGTAGAACTTAAAGCACCCCAAATAAATGGAAGCTATGACTAATATTTCAGCTTTCACTGATGTCTCATTTTTGGTAAGAGTTTATGTGGACCAGGAAAGAAGTTTCCAGGTTTTTTGCATGAGTCGACATCTGATTTTCATGTCCAATTAGATTAGGACACTGGCTTTCCCTTGCAGATATTCAGAAGCCCTATTTGTATTTTATTCTAGTTGGTATCTATGTTTGAGGTCTATAATTCATCATTATGCTATTGTGGCGATGCCTTAGAAGTTTAGGCTACACACTTCTTCCATAGCTCCTTCATTGCATGTCTGACACATTGCGACATTCACAAATGGAACACAAACAAGTCAGCAGCGTAGAGGATATTTTCCCTGCTGTTGCTGGTATGAACTCACCAGGCAGCAACATTGCATTGTCTGTCTCCCAGGGTTGCATCGCATTTTTGATACCATGCTGCAGCAAACTGTTAATGGAAGTATTTCTCTAATTTTAATTGGGGTTACTTGTGTCAAAGCAAGTTTGCAAAGCTCATGTTGCTTCTAATTTTACGACCATGCATTTATATTAAGACATTTAATTTTGGAAGCAGTGCATTTCTTTTTCTTTTCTTTTTTACTTATTTTTTTCTTTTTAGTACTAGGGACTGAAAAACCCAGGGGCACTCTACCACAGAGTTACATCCTCAGCCCTTTTTACCTTTTATTTTGAGACAGTGTCTCACTAAGTTGCCCAGGCTGGCCTCGAACCTGCTATCCTCCTACCTCAGCCTCCAGAGTCTCTGGAACTGCATGCACACACCATTGTACCTGACTTGAAGCATTCTTTATTATAACTTGAAAATGTGGTCAAATATGATCAGATCACTGTTTTCTACACCGACATATGTTCCTCTTCTTCCATAGCGTTCTAATATCCTGGTGTAGTATGCATTCCTCTAGGATAGTATGGCTTCATGAACCTAACTTAAACAGTTAATTCATTCACAAATAAATAGAATCAGTGTATTTGAGTGGATCCTAAAATACTTTACCATGTCAGTTTTTAGTTATTCATTTAATTTTTGTCCTAGCAATTTACCTACTCATTAAAACATTGCAATTATACTATTTAAATCACCAGGACACCTATCATTTGGTCTAGAAATGAGATGCTGTTAGCTAGAGAAAAAAGTATTACTTAATTTCTACTTACAACTGGATGAAATACTGATCACATAATAGGCAATTTAACTTGAGAATGAGAAGATGAAGTAAAATGAGGCCTTATTGTATTTCGATGACTTTGCATTAATTTTTGAATCTTTTTTATACTTTTATTGGTACATTATAGTTTCACATCATAATGCATTTCATAGTGATGGTGACATATATGCACACAGCACTTGGTGGGCTTTCCCCCAGCTCCCTCCTAATTCTTCCCTCCCCCATACAGGGTATTGAGATTGACATTAGTATTCTCACATATGTGCATAATGTCAGTGGAAGCAATTCCCTCATTGATCCTCCCTCTCCCCATCCCTGCCCTAGACCACCTCCCTCACTCCACTGGAGTTTCTCCTCCATTATCTGTAGTCCTTCTGGTGTCCCTGTCACTCCCTAGCTTCCACATATGAGAGAAAACATATGACCCTTCGCTTTCTGTGACTGGCTAGTCTCACTTAACATAATGTTCTCTAGGTCCATCCATTTTCCTGCAAATGACATTATTTTATTCTTTTTTATTACTGAGTAGAATTCCATTGTGTGTATATCCCCTAATTTTGTAATCCATCCATCCATTGATGGATACCTAGGTTGGTTCCATAATTTGGCTATTGTAAATTGTGCTGCTATAAATATGTATTACTATAATATTCTATTTTCAGTCCCTTTGGAAAGATACCCAGGAGTGATATAGCTGGAGTATATGGTGAATTAATTACCAGTTTTCTGAGGAATCTCCATACTGATCTTTGTAGCAGCTATACTAATTTGCAATCCCACCAAGAGTGTAGAAGAGTTTCTATTTCCCCACATCCTTGTCAGCATTTATTGTTGTTTGACTTCTTGATGATTGCCATTCTGATTGGGGTTAGATAGAATCTCAGTGTAGTTTTGATTTGCTGATGGTGTTGGACATTTTTTCATGTATTTATTGGCCCTTTGTATCTCTTCTTTTGTGAAGCATCTGTTTAGTTCAATCTCCCATTTCTTGATTGGGTTATTTGTTTTTTTAGTGTTAAGTCTTTAAAGTTCTTTGTATATTCTAGATATTAGTCTTCTATAAGAGGATAGCTGACACAGATCTCCCTTTTTGTAGACTTTCTCTTTAGACTCTTGATGGTTTCCTTTAATGAGCAGAAACTTTTTAGTTTAATGCTATTCCATTTATTAATTCTTCTTTTAATTTCCTGAGCTTTAGGGGTCTTATTAAGGAAGTTTCTACCTGTGCCTATATGGTGGAGTGTTGGACCTATGCCCTCCTCTAGTAACTTCAAAGTCCCTGGTCTAATTTCCAGCTCTTTGATCCATATCAAGTTCACCCTTGTGCAGGGTGAGAGGTAGGAATTTAATTCTATTTTTCTACAAATGGATAACCAGTTTTCTCAACACCATTTGTTGAAAAGGCTGTCTTTTCTTCAATGTATGTATTTGGCACTATCTTAACCAGGGATTTTAGCTACCTGCAAAAATTTTAAAAAGTAAGATTTCTATTCTTCCCAGAGTAGTCTTTTTTTTCCTGCCCTAATGCATATGTGCCCAATTTTATGAAATAAATAATTTAAATAAAAATTATAGATTGCTACCAGTCTTTTGATTACTTTTAAAAAGGCTTCAAGTGTATATGAACAATGGATATCTCTTTCTGAATTGAATATAAAATCTTATAAATTCTCTATGCTAATAACCTGCCCTGCTATTATTTCCATTGCAAATGTACACCTGAAAATTAGCTTCAGGTAATTATGAATTCAGTTGGGGGTAGTGAAAATGAAAACATATACTCTCACATGAATTTGGGGATTAATCCAACTGGTCATCTTGCTTACTTTTGGTGCATTGGAAGAAAATTAAGTTTGTGGTTATAAAACCCAATCAACATCTTGCTGACTCGTAAACCACTAGTGTCATCTACAATCAACTTGTAGAGGTAGACAAACTCAATCCCTGCTAGAAACACCATTGATTCATTCATTTTTGTATTCAAAAGAATACACAAATATTATTATTAATTCATTATCAATAAATTATTTTATGCAATGAATTCTATAGTAGGTTTCCTGGCTACATATAAACGAGTAATCTTATATATACTTTAACTCTTCTAAAAAGAAGAACCAATTTCAACATTATGAAGGGGAAGGGGAAGGAAGAGGGTGGAATCCGGAGGAAAATTCACCAGGTGATATGTATGTGTATGTTTCTATCACACTAAACCTCAATATGATGTATAGTTACAATGCACCAAATAAAAATATATTTTTAAAAATGGCATAATATTGGCATGCCCAAGCAAAATGTGGTGGAAATGTGGCTAGTTGTCAAGTGGCAACCTTATTCTCACTCTCTCACTAATCAGTCAGCATTTTTTATATATTATTTCTGAATTAATGTAAGAGTGGTTAATCGTCAGTTGATTTTCTGATGACCTCACATCTGAATGCTCTTAATAGTTTGTTGTCAGTGAAAGTACTATAGGTATCTATTGTTGCAGTAAATTTTTGTCCAAGATTGCTGACAGTCATACTGAAGGTCTTCAAAAGGCATCCCTGGAAGAAAGAGTTAAGGCAACATGCCATAGGCTGGATTCCTTGGAAAATAAGCTTGGAGGCTGAGATTTATGTGCAGGAAATTTGGGGGGAAGTTCCCAAGATCAACACCTTTGGGGAGTGAAGCAAGTAAGATTCAGCTCTCTTCATCTGAAGGCAATTCCAGGAGAGGGATTTGGCTGAGAGCTGTCAGCTGCCAACACAACCAGCTGCTGGGGGAACGAGTGCCTCTCTCCTGAATGGGTGCCTGGGTTGCACATTGGAGCATTCACTACGCAATATAGGAACTTTAATAAATAAAGCTTCAGCTTTTTCTTCTTTCTCCTGTCCCACTTCTTTTCTGGGTCACCTAAAGTCATCCATTATCTTCTATCTCACCAGAGGATCCACTGTCTTCTTAAGAATTAATTGAATTTTGGGGTTCAATCCCCAATACCAAAAACAAAAGTTGGGGATGATAGGTATATATGTGATTTTATATTGATTTGTAATTTTCTATATGTTTGAAATATCTCATTATACTTTTTAAAAGAATAAAATGAAAGATAATTCTTTAAAAAGAATAAAGCCTTTATTACTATAATAATGACCAACTTTTTATCTTATATATAATATTTAACTATAGCATTTACTGTTACAATTAAATAGTTAAATAAAGTAAGAAATAATGTATCCAGCTTCCTTTTGGAACTATGTGAATTAAATGCATATAAACAGTGATATTTAAAGTGCTATAAATTTTTATATCATCTTTCCAGACAAAAGCTAATAAAAGTACTTGAATTTTGCATAGCCTAGGATCAGTTACAAAATATGATGAGAATACAGAGAAGGTTTTCTAAAAATTATAAATGAAATTTGCTCTCAAGTGTTATGTGATTTTTCTGTATTGGACACGTAGCATTTTATCAATCACTACTGACATCAAAGATTATAACTTGCTCCATTGGAATGTCATTGTTCACCCTTGTGAATTAAATTAGTCAGGTAGAAGGTACGTGTCCTTATCAAGAAAATACTTAGCCGGGCGTGGTGGCGCATGCTTCTAATCCCAGTACTTTGGGAGGCGGAGACCGGAGGATCCGGGTTCGCGGCCAGCCTCAGCTCTCCCTCTCCCTGTCTCTCTCTGTCTCTCTCTCTCTACTTAGTGAGGCCCTCCGCAACTTCGTGAGACCCAGTTTCAAAATAAAGTATAAAAAATAGGGCCGGGGGTGTAGCGCGGAGGTAGAACACCCCTGGGTTCAATCCCCGGTACCGCAAAAACAAAAACAACAACAAAAAAAACGTGTATGGGGAGAAGGGAACTAATACTTAAGAAGTACCTATTGTGTGTTATCTACTTGTATATAACACCTGATTTAAAGTTCATCTGGAACTTCCCCCTAGAAGGAAGTGTCATCAACTGTGTTATTTACTTACTCATTTTATTATTTTTAAAAAGTATAATGAAATAATTCAAATATATAGAAACTTACAAAGCAATATAAATTCACATATATTCCTATCACCTCCAAATTTAATTAATTCTAAACAGTTCATCATAAGTCAACTTTACTTCAGATAATTTTTAAAAATAAATAAAATATTACAGATATGCTTGAAATACATTTTAGCCCCTACATGTTCAAGTTAAGGAAAGATAAGTTCATAAAGAGATGAACATGGCCAACATCATGAGTGGGGTCTAAAGCCCATGTCCTTTTCCTACACTAACTAGACAGACTTCCTCTGTGTTCCCTAATGAGCTATAGTCCCAATAAAGACATACTTTGCAGAGCTGCTTTATGGTAGGGGAAATGGTTGAGCCTTTCATGTCTGTGGTACCCTATCAGTTGCTAATTAATTTTGGCACATGATAATATATTATAACTTCCTGCCTGGTTATTTTCTATACCACATAAAGAGAACAAGATAATTTGGTTATAATAGTTTAATTTACCTCAATTTAATATTATTAGCTATAATACTAAATTCTTAGTTATAATACTAGTATTATTAGTATCATTAAATTATATATAGTATTATGTTATTATTAATATGACATTATATTATATAGTATTATAGTGTTATTAATATAGCATTATTATATACTTAGTATTATTAGTTGCAGTACTAAATTAGTTAAAAATGCAGGTATATTAATGAACATGCAAAAATGACAAATGTTGAGTGTAACAAATAAGCAGTACTCTATTTCTAAATGGCTTAAATTTTGTGCACGCACATATATTCTCTGAATGTTTTTTTTAAGTTCAGAAACTATTTTTAGTTGGCTTTATTTCTTTTCTACATTTGTTCTTTACCTCTCTAGCCTTATCTATACATTGGATTGCATAATATGTATCTCATAAGACACCTATAAAGAAACGAAATGATATACAAGTATGTGTGTTTGACAGAGTGACTGGCATAAAGGAGCTACTAAATACTCAGTTGTTATGCTCACCTGAAAAAGAAAGCTATTTTTTTTGTGAGGGTGGGGTTGGGAGCTAGCCAATATATTAAATATTTTTAAGTGTTTTTACTTGACTGAAATTGACCATCTGCTATTTAGAAGCTTGTTTAGCATATAGAGATATATTTTAAGAGGATAGTTACTCCACAATTGCTTTAGTAAAGAAGAAAAATAGGAATTTACTTGCTTGTGAGAGTGTCTCATTTTTATTGGCATATGAGAGAGTCCAAGTAGGTAAGCAAATATTTGAGAGATAATATTCTTACATAACTGGTGGTGGTAACCAATTAAAATGTTATTGTTATTTTATTAAAGCAATGCTGTTAGTATAATTTCATGATCTCTAGAGAAATATCAGGGATTTTATTAAACACATACTTTTAAAAAGATGAAGTCTTAGATAACTTTTGTTATTGCTATGCATGTGAGGAAACAACTGCATGGGGAAAGATGTGTTCCTTAGAACACTGGTAGGTTATTAAAATATAAAGAAAGAAGGAGAAAACTGAAAATTGCATGATATTGTCAAGTCTCCCTTGAGACTCAGCCATGAAACAATTCTTTCATTTTAAATCTCCTTTCTCATTAATGAGTCATTTTGAGCCCTGTTTTTATGTGGGCACAAAGAAATGAATAAGAATTCATTCACACTGCTAAAGTACCCAAATCTTAGAAATTCAAACGCTGTGCATATTGAAGCAGTAAAGAAAAGAAAGGAAAAAGAATATAAAACACCAAAGATCTGCTTTTATTAAGATAAAAAATATCTCAGATTCTCACACCAAACAGCTCTGTATTGTCCAAGTGGAGTTCCTTAAGACATGAATTTTAAATTTTGTAAAATGATTCTCCCTAGAAATATGCAGGTCTAAAAAAAAAACAAAGTAATTCCATTTATCAACTTATATTGCACTTAATTAAAGAAGAGTTTTGACATATCAAGAAAGAGACTAATATTTTCTAGAGGCTCATGCTTTTGTAAGAAACAAACAAACAAAAAGCCTACATAAGCAGAAGGCCCAGGAAGAGAGCGGTATTACAGGGGAGCGCATAGCAGCAGCTCTTATTAATTAAAATTGGTTTGGATAGGAAGCAGTTCGAAGCTTATTTGCCACAGACGTTTGTCATTTTCCTTGTTTTTTTTTTTTGACTCATCACAATTGGAAAGCACAGATGTTTTCACCATCTGCCTCTTTCCCACTCACCCTTCAATTTTACTTACCAGCTAAACCATCAATCCTAATACAATCCAAAAATATTTCAACATGGCAACACATTGAACTATTGTATTTGAATGCATACTAATTTCCTGAAATCATGGACTATTTCAACTGTACTTTGAAAGCTCTCTGAAGAGCTCCTCTGCCCCCTAAAAAAGATAGTTCCTAGTGGTATTATTTTATTTAAAAGTTTGTTGTTCTGTTGAATATATATATTTTTATAGACAAATGAACATTCTGGCATTAAGTAACTGTTTGCTAAGCACGGTGTGCACAGCTATGCATACACTCATGCCCCATTGCCAAATTTATTTTAAAAACTGCAACAGAGAGCAAAGAGATGTTCCCATTAATGGTATTTCGCATGTGTATTTAAACAGCTTATCTACTCTAAACTCATTTATGATAGATTAAATAGCTGTATTCAAAATCTTACAAGATGCACATCTTTCTGCTGTTTTTCTCAGCTTCCATCAGCTGAATAGCTCAAATTATTTGAAACTGGTAAAGCATGAAAATGTGCAATAAAAAAGCAAATGAAAGCTGTAGACTGGGCGGCCTACAGGCCTTAGACATCGTAGCACTTTAAAATCCATTATATTTTACTTTGCTTCAACTGGAATCATTTTGTTGTTGTTGTTGTTCTCCCTGATACCAGAAGATCTATCTGGATGTCTGTTCACCTTTAAATGACAATCAGGATGAAACCTGAGAAAACCAGGGAGTCCCCAAGAGCCAAATCTAAGTCATCATCTCCACAATCCTTCTCCCAGATTGGGGTGGAAAAGTGGTGTCTCCCGTTACATGCACAGTGTGTCTGATGTGCAGGGTGAAGAGGGCAAGGAAAAGTGGAGTGGCAGAGGTGACTTGTGATGGCCCCTGTATAGACAGGCTGGGCAGGCGTCCTTCCTTACCAGTGCCTATTCTACATGCCACTGCACAGAGTAGAGAAGAGAGAAGGAGATTCCTATTTGTTACACGCAGGATCTCATTCAATCCTTACAGTGCTGGGAGGCAGATATTTCTCCACTTGAGCTGTATAGCTCAGCAGGTTCTATGTGTTCAATGGTTGCTTTAAGGCAGAGTCAAGTTCATAACCAAGAATAGGTCTTTATTATGTGACTTTTTGTATTGGCCCCATTTCTGATACTTGTATTCTTCTCCTTCCTGATTACTTTTTATTTAAGTTAACTTACAGGTCCTTATAAACTGCTTTAAACCCTTTTTGGAATAAAAATGTATAATTAAATAGCACAGTAACTAACTAAAAACCTGATATGCCTTACAGCATCATTTTTTCCACCAGAAAACTGTATTGAAGTAGCTCATCCAAGGTCATTCTGAAAGTCCCTTGAGAGAGGAGCCTAGCTCCTTGGCTTCCAGACTATACTTTTCAGTCTCGCTTAACTCATTTTCTTAGTGTCTGCCTAACTGAGCACAAATGAGAATTTTAAATGATTATTTTTTTCACTTTCATATCTCTGTGCTAAATGTTCTATCCGCTTGAAATCCACCTCCCCCTTTCATTCCCAGTAGTTTTACTCACCTTTCGAAGGACAGTGAAAATACTTCCATGCAGCCTTTCTTGTCCTGAAAGAGCATTATTTTCTTTCCCACCCCCATGCCAACTGGGATTTTTGTTTGTTTTAGTTTAGATCACAGGTACTAAAAGATTTTTAAATGATGGACTTAGGATCCCTGTTATTTTACTTTCTCTTCTAAGCATTTCTGACTTGAAAAACTCTTGAGCTGAAAACTAAAAGAAGGCATAGTAATTATTTTTGCAAAATAAAATTGTGTTTATGAAGTTCAGCTCTTCATGCGGGGAGAGAACATTTTATTATATTCTTTTTATTTCCCACAATAATACAAGCATGTCAAGTATCAGCCTACAATAAATGCTTAATAATTACCTAGTGTTTTTAGGCAAGTTACCAAAGTGTTGGGTGTTTAATGTTTTACAAGTTCATAGACCATTACTCTCACATATGTTTAATGCTCAGAAGGAGAAGCAATATATACTAGTGATTAAGAACATGGACATTTTAATCTGACAACATGGTTAAACCTCAACTCCACTACTTACAAGCTGTGCCACAATGGGCAAGTCATCTAGCAGCTCTGGACCTACATTTCTGTAACTTAAAGTAGAGAAGCTAATAATATCTATTTAATAAAATATGTGTGAGGGTTAACTAAAATTATATATATATATATATATATATATATATATATATATATATGCAGTAGAGCACAATGGAAAGTACTTTATAGATATTAGCTATTACTATTAATTTGTGTGTGTGTGTGTGTGTGTGTGTGTGTGTGTGTGTGTGTGTGTGTTTAGTACTAGGGCATCCTATCTCTGAGCTATACCCCCAGCCCTATTTTTTTATTTTGAAAAAGGGTCTTGCTAAGTTGCTGAGGGCCTTGCTAAGTTGCTGAGACTGGCCTCAAACATATAATCTTCCTGTCTCAGGCTCTCAAGTACTGGGGTTATAGGCATGTGCCACCATGTCTGGCCTATTATTATTTATTTTTTTAATTAATATAAAATGACACAGAAAAACATGTTAACTAAGATGAATACTTAACCATTAGATAAGATCATTATTTCAAATATTTGAAAACCTTTTTCCATTTCTGAAGAGCAACCATAGAAAGTCTATAATGACACTAGACAGTGAAAGGGAGAAAGGATCAGGGAAGGTGAGCCTGGGAGGTGGGGGAGGGGGAGCAAATACATCAAACAGTATGGTTTCCTAGGCAACACTGGTTTCAAAAGCTCTGAGGTGGTGTACACATTACCGAGTGTGCAACCAAATCACGTCCAGGACTTATATGAGCTAATTTTTAACAGAATGCAGAGATTGTCTTTCACTCTACACCCAACTGTAGGGCCCACAAATGGTATTTTATATCATGCTCTTGATCATAATTGAAGGGAATCGGAGAGAGTTGATCTTCTTCTATGGGCTGGCTGTTGTGGGGTGGTGAAAGGCATTCAGAAAAGGCTTAAATCCTTTTGCCAGTTTTTCAAAGTAGCTTTGATGGTATTTAGATGGCAACCTCATTTTAAAGAGAATTGGATTTTCACAGAACCCAGGAGAATCGAGCAGCTGGCAGAACAAGTTATCTGGATTTGATCTGAGTTGACGTCAGGGGGCTGGGAATGCCCCGGGCGATCCTGCATTCTGCCTCTCTGTGCAGTATTTTGACAGGAGTGGGAAAGTCTGAGTATTAATCATTCTCTGACAGCATTACCTCTGATCTTATGCAACAGGAAAGCATTTGGAAGCTTTATCTCCTTGGTTTTCAATCAGGATATTTCCTCTAGAAAAACTGTCCTGCAGTAGGAGTGTATATAGCCGTACAATAAATATTTGTGCCAAATTAATAAACCTAATATATGTAACTGCAAAATTTGATAGAAGCCCTGCTCAAAGCATGATTCTCTGGGAAGAGAGGTTATTTTGTAAAACTTTACCAGTAGAGACTTAAATAAAAAAATTTAAACCAGACATATCCAAATGTAAATGTTAATTTCCTGAGTATATCTTTTTTATTTTTTTAATTTGCAGTATGGGTATAGAAGCAGGGCCAGTTGTCTCTGTTAATCATTCATGTGCTTCAATAAATAACAGTGGCATATGCTGAAATTAAGCCTACATGGCTGACACATTGCACAAATCATTAGATGCACTGTATAGTCATTCCTTAGCTTCTTGAATAAGAAGAGATAATAGAGTATTCATCTTTTCATCTATCCCCCACCAAATAATAAATGGCTACTGTGTCTTCCATGAGCTACTGTTGTAGTGACTGAATGGCTTATAAAAAACCCCACCAGATATTGCCAGTATAATTTTTTTTTGGTACTGAGAATTGAACCTGGGAGCATTCTACATCCCCCAGCCCTATTTTATTTTTATTTGGAAATGGGGTCTCACTAAGTTGCTGAGGGTTTCATTAACTTGCTAAGACTGGCCTCAAACCTGCAATCCTCCAGTTTCAGCCTCCCAAGTACTGGGATTACAGGTGACCCACACCTGGCATCATGGTATAATTTTCTTGTATCTTCATTATCTTCAGGATCTGTTATCTTCTAGTCTTCTTGAGATACTCTGGGATTTCCAGAGATTCTGGTATTATTTAAAAAAAGTGATCTCAAAGCAGAGCTAACTTTGCCATGGTGATTGCTTACCTCCTTGGTTCAGCAGCTTGGGTTGCATGCATCACAGCAGATATGACAGACTGTCAAGTGGTGGTTGGTGAATCATAGACTTTTAGAACACTCAGAGAAATTCAGAGCTGACCCTAGTTATGTTTTACAGATGAGAAAATGTGAAACAAATGACTATGTGGTGTCACTAGAGGGAAGCAACTAGTTAGTGTCAGAACTGAGGCCAACTGCAGTTTGCTAACTTAGAGCCTGCTGCTCTTTCTAGTAGGTATGTTACCTCCTCCCAGAAATGTGTGGAGTCAGATGATGTAAGATTAAAGTGCAGCGATAATAAAAGTGATGTCGCAGGAATGAGGCTGCCATAACTTCAGGTCCCTGGCTGCCATTGGCTGAGGCTGAGATGAAGTAGAGGGCACAGATATTGGGTGTGTGTGTGTGTGTGTGTGTGTGTGTGTGTGTGCTTTCTTTGTTCTAGAAGATAGATGGTGGAGTGTATGGAAAATAAGGAACAAGGACCTGGCTTCCCACAGTGTCTCCATGGGGTCTCTGACTGGTCCAAGATTATCTAGGATTTCTCGTAGTACAGAATTTCATAGGCACAAGTCTTTCTTGAATGACAGGGGATTCAAGTGTGCATCAGGATATGACATTTACAGGGCCAGCATGGAAGATCTGCTGAGTGGTTGTCTTTAGATAACCAAGGTTCATTACACATTGGGCATAAGAACATAAGCATAATTCATCAGATATTACCTTCCGAGCTAGTGTTAGTATTTAGATGAAAACATTTGGCATGGAGTACCTGGATGCGAAGCTCTGAATAACCAGAGCTTTGTCTTGTTTTCTAGAACCTGCCTAACATGGGAAATCCTGGAATTCCCCAGACATGTTTTACATAGTTGGGTTTATCAGTGGTTGACATTGTCGGGAAGCAGAGCATAATAGCCAGGAAACAGAGAGCTGAGTCGGTACTGCCCCATTAGAGAAAGAGGCCCATGTGGAGACCATACTGTGCCTAGGACCAATCCCCAATAAATTACATTCTGTTAAAATGTAGTTATGTTATCCCTTGAACAGAGAACAAAATAATCTTTGCTACATTGGTTCCGTTTATGTTTAGGCCTCTGATTTTGCTTACTTAGTTAATGATCATTGAGATTAACTTTAATAAGAAAAGGGCATAGTTCTTTCTAGAAATACAAGCATCAGCCTTAAGGGTAAAGGGAGTGTCAGGGGTGCCACTAAAAAGCAACTTGCATCCTGCACATTGTGTGGGTAGATGGCATTGTTGCCAGGCAACCAGCCTGAGTAGGTCATACATGCAGATAAGCTTTCTATGTAGATATTTTGGCACCACCCAGAGCCTCCTCTTGTTCTCCTGCCCCTCCCCTGCCACCCGCAGCCTGTGGTTGTAATGAGCCACTAAATGCCAAAGAGCAAGGCCAAGGACATTTGCCTTAACATCAGCAACACTGGAAAAGTTCTGCTAGTAGCTTCTCCTAGAAAAACATGAAGAAAAAGTAAGAAAAAAATTAAGAAAAAAATTGTAGAAAGAAAAACAAAAGTGTTGGTCTGCTTGCCCTGGGCAGGTCTTTGGACTGGTGAGAGGTTTTAGAAGCTACGGATATTTTGTTTTTCTATACAACTCCAGAGAAGGAGATGGGTTCAGGTTTATGTATATGAGATGTTCACATAATTTCTTATGTAAAAGACTTAAAAATTTATTTCCATGTATATTAGGGTTCTTCGGAGAACAGAACTACCAAGATGTATATATACATATTTATTTTAAGGAATTTGCTGACACAATTATGGAGGCTGAGAAGTCCCACAATCTATGATCAGCAAGCTAGAGACCCAGGAGAGCCAATGGCATAAGTTCCAGACCCAAAGGAGCAGGTTTAATGCCCAAGAAAAGCTGAGGTTTTTGTTTAAGTCCTAAGGCAGGAAAAGAGCTGATGCCCCAGCTGGAGCAGGCAGGCAGGAGGACCCTATCTTGCTTGTGGCAGGGTCAGCCTCTGTGTTCTATTCAAGCCTTCCACTGATTGGATGAGGCCCAGTGGAATAGGGAGGACCATCTGGCTCACTCAGCCTACCAATTCAGATGTTAATCTCATTCAAACACACCCTCACAGACACACTCAGAATAATGTTTAACTAAATATCTGGGCATCCAGTGATCCAGTCAGATTGATATACATAATTAACCATCACATCTTATATATTTATTCATGTGTAAAACAGTGAATTCATATAGAATATGGAAAAATGATGGATATCATTAAAGATGAACAAAAAAGTAATCTGATTATGACATCCTTGCTAATAATCATTTAAAAAGAGTAAAAAAATATGTTCTTTTTAATAGTGATGTGTACATGATTCCAAAAATAGTCCTTATTTCCTAGCACATCACAATAACCTCTGTGGATTTGTTTTAAAAGAGAAAGGGGGAATCACTTTTCTGCTTTTCATTTCTTTGACTTATACTGGTATACCTCTTATGAAAAATCTTGAATTTCCAAAGGCATATTCTTTTATTACTATAGGGATGGTTTTGTCTCAGTGCTTAAAATGGCATTCCAAAATGATTTCTGTTAGTGCTTACCACTGTAGAAGGTCATTTTAAAGGGAGTATTTTTAAAAAACAATGTCAAAATAAATGGCCTCTCTCTTTGCCCTTACAGTCTTTCCCTAGAAAGAAGAGGCCAGTAGATAGTGGTTGAACCAGATGTTTCAATGAACTAATCATCACTCAATTAACTGAAGGTTTGGAGGTACAGGGGATTGAACCCAGGGGCATTCTACCTCCGGGCTACACCTCCAGCCCTATTTTTTATTCTTTATTTTGGAACAGGGTCTAAGTTGCGGAGGGCCTCACTAAGTAGCTGAGGCTGGCTGAGAACCCAGATCCTCCAGTCTCAGCCTCCCACGTACTGGGATTACAAGCATTGCGTCACCACGCCTGGCTCCAAGATTATATTTAAGCAATTAAATATGCAGCAATAGAGTATGAGAAGCTTCAATAAGTCCACCTGCTTTGGTCCTCATTCTCACTGCTGTGATCTAAATACCTGACACAGAAAACTTGGAAGAAGAAATATTTATTGGCACTCACAGTTTTAGAGTTTTCAGTCCAGAGGGCTGGCTCCAAAGCATAAATGGCTGTAGCAGTGTATGTGGAGGGACCCTGCTGTCACATCATGGAGACCAGAAGCAGAGAGAACAAGGGGAGGGGATGAGGGACATATATAGTCCCTAAGGCCACAGGTCCAGTGATCTACCTCCTCTCACCACATCCTACCTATGTTATCACCCAACAATCCCTTCAAATTATTAACCCATCAATGGATTTGTCTAACAATGAGATCAGAACCCTCATGATTGAACTATTTCACCTCTGAACATTTTTGCATGTGAATACACAAGCTTTTCCAGGGAACGTTCTGTATCCCAGTACCAACTAGGAGAGAATGTCATTTTGTTAGTTGACAAGCTGGAGAGAATATGCAGATTAAAGGGATGTTAAAGAGTGGCATTTTACTATTTTAAGTGTGATGCCTAGACTAAAAATGTGGAATTTTGTGAGCAAAAAGATATAGAGAGAAATCGTGCATGCCAGCTGAGGAATGGTTTCACCAAAAAGGGTGTGGTCAGTGACAGTGAAGGGAAAATTAAGGTGACCAAAGGGGTTTACTTCCAAAAAATGTTAAATCATAGAATCTAAATGTTGCAAGAAATTACAGAAGCTCAGAGACTCAAGAAGTTTTAGGGACCACTTTCCCAATCATCATTTAACTGTACCCATAGAGCAGGGAAGAAGGACCATAAATGGCAAGAGATTCCCATTTGAATGAGCCACAGGCCTAATTCCACTCCCATTTCAGAGAAGAGGTGGCTGAGTCTCAGAGGCTAATGATATATTCAGAGGCACACAGCTGGTTGGTGTCCAATCCCAAGCTAGACTTTCTCATTCACACTTTAAAAAAATTAGAATACTACTCCTCAGTCTGTTAAAAAGTATACTTGCTGAACAATTAGGACTCAGGAGGGCAGTCAGAAAATATTTGTCTTTCATTCTACTGCCATTATAATCCATAGAGAATTGAGACTTAGCATGCCAACAGCTCTCTCAAAAATCCTTTCTTGTATTTCTCATCAGTCTTTTATTCATCTCTCTGACCTCTTTTAAAAACTGCATGTGGGATATCAGCTTACAGAATAGGTGACAAGTCCTACAAGATGGTCTAGGAACTCCAGGGTATAGGATTATTTTCCCTTATCTTTGGCCTCTTTAGAACCTCTGCTGAAACCAGAGAAAAAGAGCCCCCAGGAACATCCTGCTATGTGAGCAGTCTCTGACTTCACACAACATGTGTGTGGCGTTGCCCTGGTCACGCTGCCCTGGTTACTCTGCAAACATTGAAGCCTCTGAGCCTTGACTTTAAGTCCCTTTCAAGGGAGGAGAACAACACACATTGTTTTAATCAGAGCATGTTGTAAGAAACTGAACTCTGTGAAGACAGCAACCATGCCCCCTGTTGATTACTATTATTACCTGTCTGGTACACAGTAGATGTTCAATAAGTGAATTAGCTGAAGTTAAAAGAGATTTATTGGAAAAGTACAAAGAAATTTCAATGAAATGGCTGTTAAAAAGTCATGCCTGGCCCCACATGGGGTGCTCCCACCCCGGCATGTTGCTTTGTGATGATGGTGTGTCTTTGCTGATGAATCTCAGTGACCAAACATGGCCATATATGGGGATGCAACTTCCGTGCCCATCACAAATGAAGAAAAGTAGAAGCCTTCTGGACCAGAGCCTGGGTGTTGACTGACAGTGGAAAATAAGATAAGGGACACTGACTTTTAAATCCTAGGCCATTCCGAGAGTATACAGGAGAGTTTCCAATGTTACACTATACACCGTTCTTGAAAAGATGGTTTTTCATAGAGAACTACATACTTCCTATGTACATGGACAATAATATTGCCAAGAGAAGATTCATTGTCTCTCATGTAAATTTTTCTACCCTTTTTGATAACTTTGAAAACTATCACTGAAGAGTTTGAATTGAAAACAGATTATAAGCTTCTGAGGACTAAAATATTCATGAACAAAAATCTTGGAGAATTTTTCCTTGAATTAAATTATTGTTCATGCCTACAAAGTTTTTTAGTGTGTGTGTGTATATGTGTGTGTGTGTGTGTGTGGTGTTGGGGGGTCAAACGTAGGGTCTAATGCATGCTAGATAACTGCTCTACCATTCAGCTATACCCTTAGCTCCCCAATTTTTCAAAATTGAAGAAGAATTTAAAAATATAATAACAGAGCCGGGCGTGGTGGCGCACGCTTGTAATCCCAGTACTTTGGGAGGCAGAGACCAGAGGATCCGGGTTCGCGGCCAGCCTCGGCTCTCACTCTCTCTCTCCCTGTCTCTCTCTCTCTCTCTCTCTCCTTAGTGAGGCCCTCCGCAACTTCGTGAGACCCGGTCTCAAAATAAAGCATAAAAATAGGGCCGGGGGCGTAGCGCGGAGGTAGAACGCCCCTGCGTTCAATCCCCAGTACCGCAAAAAAAAAAAATAATAATAATAACAAAAGGCTGTGACAGAAAGATCACAGGTTCAAGGCCAGCCTTAGCAACTTATCGAGATCTTCAGCAACTTAGTGAGAGTCTGTTTCAAAATAAAAAGTAAAAAGAGCTGGGGGTGTAGCTTGGAGATAGAATGCCCTTGGGTTCAATCCCCAGCACCAAAATATTTTTTAAAGTTACATATTACTAATGTATTATAGATATAATAAAGAATCCATTGACACAGCAGGTTAAACGTTAAGCACTATTTTATTAGTTGAATATGGTTTGGGAGAAATGTAATTAACTAAATCAAATGGGTAGTTTTGAATAATATACTTTAATTATCCTCAGTTATTTTATCTATTGTCTTTCAAAAACAAAAACGAATTCTATAATTTTATCATAGATTTTAATTAAAACTGATGCACATATGTGCACATACACAGACTATCTCTGTGGTATGGAATTGCTGAACTGTTTTCCAAATATGCATGAACATTTAGTAAACTAATTTAGATATTTAAAATACTGACAAGCAGAGGATCTTTTTGTACCCAATCTAATAAGATAAAGTGATTTGCCGTTAGCATTTCCATTTTTAACATATAAACAGTCGTTTCAGAAGTTCTTAAAAACAGGTTGTTCTTTTAGATAATTTAAATATTTCCTCTGCAATCTTATTTCTAAATTTAGTTCAGATGTATTTAATCTATCTGAAATAAATAATGTAGCTATAAACCTCTCCTCGGTGCTTATACAGATTGTTACCATTTCTAATTAGATAATACTCTGGCAAAAATACTAATGCCTGAAAGAATAAGAAATGAATATTCCTGAATAATTATAATTACTGAGTAGTATCAAATAAAGGCAGGGTTTTTTTTTTTTTTGCGGTACCGGAGATTGAACCCAGGGGCATTCTACCTCCAAGCTACACCCCAGGCCCTATTTTTATACTTTATTTTGAAACTGGGTCTCATGAAGTTGCAGAGGCCTTACTAAGCAGCTGAGGCTGGCCGCGATCCTGGATCCTCCGGTCTCCGCCTCCCAAGTACTGGGATTACAAGCGTGCACCACCACACCTGGCAAAATGCAGTATTTTTTAAATTCTCTCTAAGAGTTTGCTACCTGACCTGAACCCAACTTCCTTCTTTCTTCTCTCCTTCCTTCCTTCTTTCTTTCCTTTTTTTATTTTTCTGGGTGTGTGTGTGGTATTGGAGATTGAGCCCAGAGACATTCTACCTCTGAGCAGCACCCCCAGCCCTATTTTTACTTTTTATTTTGAAACATAGTCTCATTAAGTACCTGCTCAATTTATTTCTTTTAACTTCATTAAATTATACACACTTTTAGACTTCACTAATTTATTTCATTGGAGAGATAAGTGAGCATATTTCTTACCAAAGGGCCTTAACACCATTATAACATTAATAATATATCCCTTTCACTTTTTTCAAGGGTAAAATTTATGAATTATATACATATAATTATTTTATGACTAAAATCAATTTCATAGCCACTGATGCTCAATCTGTAAAATTAAACAAGTTATATAAATGTTTATGTGAATATAACTATCAGATTCTTTTTTATCTAAAGTAGATAATATTCTTGTTTTAATTTCCTGTGGGTGGTTTTTATACCTGCCTAAAATATTCCCTGTCAATTATGGTAGAAATCCAAATTCTTGAATTTGATAATTGTGTAATTTTTGTGTTCTCTAGCTTGGATTTGTAGACTAATGGTCCTATTGTTCTTTTTCCTATGTCACTATTACCTCTGAATATTTGTCTATAAATTGTTGAAAGTTATTATGCAATTTAATTCAATTACCTTCTAAAATGATCTAGTGTTATATGTTGTAATGTGTTTAAGAAGTATAATTTTCAAGCAATATTTAAAAGTTTTATCTACTTAAAATACAATACAGAATCTCTATTTTGCAATTATAGGCTAGATAAGTTACAGAATCTCTCTTTTCCCCATCATGAAACTTATAAATTAGGTAGGGGGTCAACAACTAGTCACATGTAAGGCAGTTTTCCAAAGTGTATAACACAATACCAGAGTTAAGGCAAACACAGCATCAAATGGACATTGCTTTGTGCAAGATGGTATTGCCCAGGAACGTGCCAACCAAAGACCATCCCATCTCTGGCTTGTGCTTCTGTAAAACTGCCAGAAGAGAGTGATTCCAGTGGGAGTACATTTGAACACATTCAGTAGAATGTCCAAAAGTTAAAGCTCTCAGAGAAAATATACAGATGCTTACATTTTGCAAGTGATGTATATTTTCAGGCATTCACCAGGCCTACTAAAATCAGTTAGCATTTTTTAGACATAAATTTGTTATTGAAATCTAACCTACATAGAGAAAAGTACCCAAATTATAAATGCATAGCATGATAGATTTCTGCAAAATGAACCCATCTAAGTAATTATCATTCAAATCAAGAAATAGAACATTACCAAGCACCCCAGAACCCCCAAGTGCCACCCTCCAATCACACCCCACCCGATCACATAATATTAGATTTTGTCTGTTTTGTTTTGTTTTTAGCTTTTTGTGTTCTCCGGGCAAGGGTTGCTTTTCTGTAAACTATTTTATGGTAGCCGGAAGCAGAACTCAGTTAAATTTTAATGTTGCCATTTTCTTCACCTAGCGGAGTGAAGGAAGGGAAGGAGGGTAGGCTGGTGGAAGGAGCTCCTGCTTCTCATTTTTTCCCTGTGCTATGATTCATGGAAACATGCTATAAGAACCTTGTTTTGGGTCTTTTTTTCTTTTTATGTGCTTGGCCAAGCTTTTAAGAACATCTAGTTTGGGTTCTTTAAACATTCACTGTGTCACTTTATCTTGTATGGATTTAATAATCAAATAGAAACAACCAGAATTGGGGGGGTTTGAAGGATCAGCCTGCCCCCTAATTTCCTTTTGGGCTTCAGTGCTCAGTGGGAACATGTTGGGAGCTTGGGGACACTGAGGCACAAGGCAATCAGCATGGCAGAGCTCTATGACAATTGAGTCCAGAAATCTTAGGTTCTGACAGTCTGAAAAAGCACTGTGTCAAAAAAGCAACCTTTCTTTGTTAATCTTTAGAGAGGGGAGGAAAGAGTAGGCCTTAGGGATAGGGAGAAAAAACCGGAGCACCCCTAGCCTCCCTAAAATATTTTTTTCTAAACCCTTTGAAGTGAACTATGATTAACATCCTGGTTAGAATTCAAGTTAGAGTTTCTGCTTTGCAAAGCTAATTTGTAGTTTAAGGAGACAGAAGTAAAAATTCTTGTCATTCTGAACACTGATTTGAAGGTGAAAGTGAAGCCACAGATTTGCTATCCCCAAAATAGTTGGAGAAGAAATCTGAGAATATGATTTACAGTTCCTGTCTCTGTTTTTGTTTTTGTTGTCGTCTTTTTTCTTTTTCTTGTTTTCTTTTGTGCTACTAGGGATTGAACTTAGGGGCATTCTACCTCTGAGCTATACCCCCAGCCCAATTTTATTTTTTCATTTGAAACAAGGTCTCCCTGAGTTGCTGAAGCTGGCGTCAGAACTGTGATCCTCCTGTCGCAACCTCCCAAGTACTGGGATTACAGGCATTTGCCACTGTACTTGGCTCTGTTCCTGTTTTAAGCAGGGTTAATGTCTAATCATTGTTCTTACTTTATTTTGGCTCTTTGAAAATCTGAGTAAAGATATAAACCTTCTGTTCCGAAGGGTGCACATTCAAGTTCAAGTCTTTCTTAGTCCCACACAATTTAGCTATTAGCTTATTCAGTTCACAGACCCCCTGCCTCATGCTAATTCATGAATTCCTTTAAGAATCTCTGAGCCTTATTCTAAAGTTCTTATTCTAAATTCTAAAAATTTAAAGTTCATTCCAGAAGCAATCTTGGGGTGGTAGAAATATGTCCCATCTTAAGGTTATCTAGGGAAGGAGACCACAAAGCCTTCATCCTTTACCTCATCTTGGTTTCTTCCTCTTCATTCCTGACCTGAAGATTCTTTTTTCTCTTACTTCCAACCCCCAATTTTCCTGGTTCAAATTCATTTCCTCTTGTTAAACAGAGGTATATTTCCTTGGGAAATTGTAAGAAAAACAAACAAACCCTGTTTTTATACTTGAGGATAGTAGTTAAGTCAACCCTTGGTTGGTTTTTATTCTTTGAACATAATAAATATTTTGCATAATTAACTTTTTTGCATAAAACTTGCCATGGCTTCAGTTACTAATATTTTGTTATTCTGGTTACTCGTTGTGTGCGTTAGGATAGACTAGGTTATGATGAAGTGATCCAAAACCTCAATAGCTTAATATAACAAAAGTGTGTTTCTTCTTCTAACTCCACATACAAGGTGATAGGCAAAAAGCTCCACTTATTGTAGTTAGTATGACCAAGTGTGGTTAAGGCTCTATCTCAACTCGGGTTTCCTAGAAACTAGGCAAAAAGGATATAATGAATCACAGGTTGCCAAGCTGTCACCCAGAAGTGACACAGAGCACTGTTGTTCAAATCCATTAGTCACAGATATATCACATGGCCTGTCAAACATGTAGTGGAAAGGTAAGGGCAATCCTACCCAGTGCCCAACAAGAAGAAAGCTGGGGGCATTTGATGAAACAGGAATGACTCTTTCACCTCTTTCTGGATTCCCTTCCAAGTTTTCCTAACCTTTTGGAGATTTGGTTGAGGTTAAGCAGGAAAAAAGGGCATAAGTCATATTTTTGGTAGAAAAAATTATTCCAGGTTAACTGTGTCATATAATATACCTGGACTTAAAATAAATAGGTGCATGATGGTATGTGGTAAACTTCAAAGAAATAAAGCACAAGCAGGAATTTTATTTATTTATTTATTTATTTTTGCCGTACTGGGGATTGAACCCAGGGGCGTTCTACCTCCGCACTACACCCCCGGCCCTATTTTTTTTTACACTTTATTTTGAAACTGGGTCTCACGAAGTTGTGGAGGGCCTCACTAAGTAGAGAGAGAGAGAGAGAGAGAGAGAGAGAGAGAGAGCTGAGGCTGGACGCGAACCCGGATCCTCAGGTCTCCACCTCCCAAAGTACTGGAATTACAAGCGTGCACCACCACGCCCGGCACAAGCAGGAATTTTAAATACCTGAACATAACACTGATTGACTCTAATTACTGTTAATCTATCCTACATCATCTATAGTCTAGTTCTTATAATAACACATGCACTGTTATTTCAGTTCCATAGGAACAGGACCCTTCCTATTCCCTTTAGAATTCTTCACCACGAGCAACCCTGATAGCAAAAATAAATTGCACGGACACAATACCCAGCACACCTTCTGGTGTGTCTGCAAATTCCAAGCTAAGCTTTCTGGAGAAACTGTCAAAGGAACAATTGCAATGTTGCTCCATTTTTTATTCAGCAGAGCTGACTCCTCTTGTCCCACTTGGAGTGACATGTTGAGTGATGAGGAACTTGGCAAATCTCTGCAGGCATTTTCTTCTAACAGTTCACTTTAGGGCATCCTTAGTGGTCTGCGCCATTCTTTCAGCCTGACCATTCGCTGGAGGGTGATGCAGAGTGATGATGACAGGTTAGATGAGCTCTAGCTTCACAGATTTCTTAAACACATCTGAAATAAATGCAGATCCATTGTCACAAGCAATCGCATCTGGAAGTGTGAGCGTCGAAACTCCCTGGTACAGAGCTGCTGTTGAAGCAGAGGTGCTACGGGACATTTGGAGGATGTGGGCAAAATAAGCAAGAAATTTTCTTCCTTGAAAAATAAATAGAAATGCTTAACCAAGTCTTCTTGACTGTTTTCCATTCAAAGGAAAGATGCCCTTGGGGGATTATATGAACTGGCATGGGCTACAGTCTTCTCAATAACACAATTAATTACAGGCTTTTGATATAATGTTTAGTACACATATATCATCATGCAAAAATTCCTGGGTGAATTGCATATTTTACTGCTATAATAATGTGATGAATTATATCATGCTTCTGTTCTGGCCCCTGGAAATGAAGGATTACAGCTTTGATTAGAAATTAGACTCTAATGCTATATATGTGGGAGGTATTAGCACAGTTTAAATTACCAATGTCAATTGGCTTAGTGAGCTTGTTTATGTGAGAAAACAAAAGACTAAAACAGTCTTTTATTCAGTATGTATCATATTATAGGCTTTATTCTAGGTCATTCTTTCTGGGTGTGGTGGCACATGCCTGTAATACCAGTACACTGTAGGCTGAGACAGGAGGATTGTGGGTTTGAGGCCAGTCTCAGCAATTTAGTAATGTCCTGTTTCAAAATAAAAAAAGAAAAGGGTCTCTGAGGCCAGAGGTAGCTCAGAGGTAGAATGCCATTGGGCTCAATCCCAAGTACCAAAAAAAAAAAAAAATCCATGCTCTTAAAAGAAAGCAATTTTTTTTCCTACAATCAGATTTTAGCCATTACTTTTCTCCAATGCTGAGAGCATTTCTAGTCCAACTTCTTTCTTTTAAAGCTAAGAAGTAGCATTAAATCTAAAGTAACTTTTTAATTTCCCTGCAAAATATTAGTCCTGTAGTTAGGCCCAGTGTGGCTAGGCAGCAGTTGTTAACATAGATTTTAGGTAGACATTCGTATGATAATTTGGAACTAGTTTATAATCTTAATTTCTTTTTCTTTTTTTTGTGGTTCTGGGAATTGAATCCAGGGGCATTCTACCTCTGAGCTACACCCCCAGCCCTATTTTATTTTTTACTTTGAAACAGGATTTCCGTAAGTTTCTGAGGGTTTCCTTAAGTTGCTGAGGCTGTCCTCAAACCTGTGATGCTCCTACCTCAGCCTCCCAAGTATTGGGATTATAGGCGTGCACCACAGTGCCCAGTTTGCAATCTTAATTTCAAAGCATATAGCAAGGCAAGTTTTTTTTTTTTTTTTTGCGGTACTAGGGATTGAACACAGGAGCATTCTACCTCCGAGCTACACTCCCAGCCCTATTTTTTATTCTTTATTTCAAAACAGGGCCTCACTAAGTAGCTGAGGCTGGCCGCGAACCCAGATCCTCTGGTCTCAGCCTCCCAAGTACTGGGATTACAAGCGTGCGCCACCACACCTGGCTGCAAGGCAAGTTTTATAAAGAGTGTTGAGTGACTTATTTGACTTGTCAAATCAATTCATAAAATTCCTATTTTTGAAGGGGAAATTAAAGGTTGAGGGATGGAAAGGCTTATTCCATGCCTTTGCAGGAGATGAATAACAGGGATAGGATGTCACTGAAAGCTAAGGGGAAGGCTAGTCGCCAGGCACTTTGTTCAGGAGCAGTGTCAGCAAGTGAAATGGGTGGTCGCCTTTAGGAAATGATTTACAGTATATGAGAACAGTGATATCTATCTTGGTTTCGGAGCTGGATTCATTGTGTCACGTCTCTTTTCCAACTTTGGATTCTTCCTACTTTCCTGTATCTAGCACAAAATCAGCCTTAGTGTATGAAGAACACTGCCGAAGTTGGCTTTCTGTCATGTTGTATCTATAGTTGGTTTGACTTTAAATGATAAGATTGTCATCGGATGCTTCAGTAAACATGCATATTTAATTAACTAATTTAATTATTTGGTACTGAGTAGTGAACCCAGCTGTGCCCCCAGCCCTTTTTTTACTTTTTTATTTTGAAACCTGGTCTCACTAAGTTGTTGAAGGTCTCTAAATTGTGGAGGCTGGCCTTGAACCTGCAATTCTTCTTTCTCAGCTTCCCAAGTACTGGAATTATAGCTGAGCACCACCACACCTAGTGTATATTTACTTTAGATTTGTATTTACTTATTCTTTGTAGCTTAACTGACTACACTCAGGCAAAGTCTGAGTAGTTTGGCCCTAATAAAATGCTGTGTTTTCAAAACAGTGTGAAAAATGAAAAGAGTATATGATTTCTTTTTTTTAACTTAGCCCCTCTCATCTCTTTTCCTATGCTTTTCTCATTTCCCACTATCATGTACATTCTGAACTGCCTCTAGCAGGGATTATGTTATAGCCTTCATTATTGTGTATTTTTAAACCACTTTAATATGAAATAAAGCAACTATAGTTTCTTGTAACTCTTTCCCCTATAACTAAAAATTGAAATGTCTACCATAAATGAGTTATCTTAATCACAGAGTAGCTGCTTCTGGATGCTTCGCTTGTTGGTCTGGAGCTGTTCTGTGTTATACTACCACCTTAAAAATGAGAAAAATAGCCAGGCCTGGTGGCGCATGCCTGTAATCTCAATACTTGAGAGGCTGACAGGAGGATTGCAGGTTGGAAGCCAGCGTCAGCAACTTAGGGAGACTCTCAACAACCTAGGGAGATCCTGTTTCAAAATAAAAACCAAATAGGTCGAGGGCTATAGCTTGAAGGTAGAATCGCCTGGGTTCAATTCCCCGAAACTGCCCCCCCAAAAATAAAAAAGGAAAATAACAAGAAAGCGCTCTGTGTGCTGCTACAGCAAGGACACAGTTAGAGCCTAAGTGCTTGTCACTGTGTATCCTGCAGCCCTTTCCAGCCAACCCTCCCTTCGGATGATGCACCATGTAGCTGTTGTCACTTGTGCAGTTGGAAAGGGAAAAGAAAATGAATAATGGGACTTGAAGGAGTGTGGAAAGACGTGCGTCTTAAGATGATCCTTAGGATTTGAAGAAGCCTTTAAAGTAATTTGTGCTATTTTTTGGTGCTTTGTGCCGGTGTCAGTTAATATTTCATCTTTTCTCTGTTTTTTATGCTCTAAGATATAGGAGATATTTTAAAAATCATTCTAAGGACTTCCTCCCTTACCCCAACCCACACCCCAAGTCTCCTCACTGCTGGCCAACACTGTTAACCTTCTGGATGTAATCTTCACAGTCTTTTTCCTTGAGAGACATGAAATGCATGCTGATATACCAGCAGAGAAACTTAGATACATCTTTTAAAATGGCAGTTCAGCTCCACCTGCATATATAAAACATAAAAACATTTCCATTTCTCCTCTGATAAGTATAAATATTAATATGGAGGTCAGTTCAGAGTTTTCCGATATTATAATTAATTTTGTAAAATTATATACCTTGGCCTGGAAAATAACATCTCTTTGTATATAGTATTAAATTTTATACATTCCTGTGAAGCACTTTTCATCCTTTTAAGTATGCCACAATATACTGGAAGTGAAACAAATATTTCTAAATGTCTAAAGCAAAGAAATATTAGAATATAATAAAAATGTCCAAGCAAACCCCCAAAAGAAATCAATTTCTCATTTCTCCTTATTCGGACAAAAATAGTTCAATTATTAGCATTATTACAAATATGAAGATATAGGTCAAAACAGCTAGAAATCAAAATCAATCCAGGTTCACGGGAGTTTGGGCCAGAGAAATTTTACCATATACTGATTTCACTGAAATTCTGAAGGATTTCTGTTTGTTATTGTCAGCTGCCGGCCGTTGAGCGAACTAACAAGAAAATACTGCCCTCTATGAACTCAAGTGCAGAATGCATCTTATTAACTAGAATCGGCATGTTCTAAGAATGGAAAACAGTGCTGATTGGGGGCACAGGCCAATTAATATGAAACATTTTATGTAAGATTTTTCTTATAAGCAGTGAGGAAAAAACTAAATAAAAAAGAGAAACGTGCATATCTTATCTCTGTCCCTGGTCTCTGATGTTTCATGAAACCGTGTTTTGCTTAGTACTGGCATTCGGATGTAGCTCAGACCCCTCAGAGAACAGTCTGGCAAGTAGCACCGAAGAAGAAGAGCATCTATGCCTTCAAGTATGTGCTTCCTGAAACTGTGTGCAGACTGGCATTTGGCTATCTACATAACATTTACCAGGGATGTTTATTAAAAATAGAAATTCAGCCAGGTGTGGTGACCCATGCTTGCAATCCCAGTCTTGGGAGGCTGAGACAGGAGGATTGCAGCTTCCCAGGCAGCATCAGCAACTTAGGCCCTCCACAACTTAGTGAGACCCTATTTCAAAATAAAAGAATAAAATAGGGCTTGGGGTGTAGCTCAGAGGCTGAATGCCCCTGGGTTCCATCCACAATACCGCAAAAATAAATAAATAAAATAAATAAAAATAGAAATTCCAAAACTCTTACCTGTAGACATACTGATTGAATACATCTTGGTGGGCCTTGGGAATACCTTGTTTTGGTACTGAGTGAACCCAGCTGTACTGCCAGCCCTTTTTTTACTTTTTTATTTTGAAACCTGGTCTGCCCAACAACCTGGAGATGCAATGCCTCTCTGCACCTCTGGTTTACCCAGTTCACACCAGATCAGGAAGCTCGAAAATGTCACCGGATGTTCTCTCCTTTTTGTGACTAGGAGTTCTTCTACTCTTCTCCCCAAAGTCCCTTTCTTCTTGGGGCTCTCCCTTTGGCTCTGGCCTGTCAAGGATGGAATGGGTCTGAAGGAACCTTCTCTTTGGCTTTTGGTAACTGACAGAGTGAATGGATTTCTCCACTTGATAGTCCTGTGCCTTCTCCCACCTCTTGCAGAACTGGCACTCACTATGTCAACGCCTTTTCCTGCCTTCCCTGTGCAGGGCGGGGCGGGGGGGGGTCTGTGATCAGTAGGCTGTCAAAGACACAACCTATACTCAGCTGACACTCTGGTGAAAGCCACAGACATTTGCCATTTTCAATCTCAATCTAACATTTCCTATAGATGTATAAAAATTGCATTCCTCTGTTGTATGCCGCATCTATCGTGTATGCTAGTTTTGATGTCATCTATGTTAGTAGTGCCCAACATCTCAGAAAGCGGGCTTCTCTGCCAACATGACGATATCTCATATTAAAGGAGGTCCCTGGCCTGATAGGAAGATGACTTCTAGTAAGCCATTTGTCTCTCTCATAGCTGACCAGTGTCTGGCGCATCCCTGTCCATTCTTTATGCTGTTGGGATACATTGCACTGAAGCTCTGATTTAGGGAATATATAAGGTCTAGAATCAAGGTCTTCTGGCTTATAATGATAAAAACATTATCGTAGGCAAAACCTGTTAAAGTGCAGAGAGAGAGGATAAATTAGGCTTCTCAGAATGGAGTCCGTTTAGAAAATTGCAGAGAAAAAAAATCAAACTTGGCTTCATGTATTCATTTTCTAAACCAAATAGGGTATACTCCTTTGTTCCCTTAAGTTTCAGAAAAGTGTGTGTGTTATATGCGCATTCCTTGGCATGCTTTATTTTTATCTCCACTTCAGTGCTGTGTCAAGAACTCAAGTGTTCCCATGAATTCACTTTAATTCCTTCTCTTTTTGTGTTTTGTTCTTTAGGTAAGTACTTTTGGTTTTCTTCTTCCTTAATGCTGAAAGAAATGCACCTGCCTGATCGGTAGAACAAATGGCTTGAAAAAAAAAAAAAACCAAAAGACAAAAATAATGTGAACAGTAAAGAGTGACGTACTACCTGATTCCGGTAAGAATTTTAAGTGACATTTACATACCCCTTTCTTTTCTAAGAGAGAAGACCAGAGGTACAGGAAGATGGGGAGGGGGTGGGGTTGCTACTGTGCAAGTAGCGAGGATTACGGGAAATGTTCATGAAATATTCATTCACACCTGCTTATTGGTTAGATGAACAGCCTATGGCTCTGAGTGGGCTCGCCATTCCCAGGCTGGAAATTATTCACTTAAATGCAGCTTTTTAAAAAAATATATATGTGTATTTTATCTGTGCATTGCAATTATATACCATAGCAAGGTTCAGTGTGATGAAAACTCACAGGCACACAGCTCTTTGTGTATTTCCCTCCACCTCCCACCTTGCCCCCCCTTCCCTCCCCACACGTTAGTGAGATTGGTATAAATGCAGCTTTTAAACATTTTCTGAAAATCCCTCATGGAAACAAATGTGGGCAATATGAAGGATATTTTTATATATTTGTTTCTAAAAGGGAGTTAAAATAGAAAAATTAGTACTTTTAACATTTAATTTTCCTTTGTGTAGCTATGAAGCTATAAACTTAAATATGCCAGTAGCATATGATCATGAATATATGTATAAGCTTCACCCAGAAGAAACCCTAAAGCTTTTTATAATAAATGTGTAGAATCTGGATAAATAAGAGAAATACCAATAAATTCAAACTTTATTACATTTTTTGTGGATATTGTCTCAAACATTTTACATATATAGCTCCTGTATATATATGAAACAACATGCAAATGCAATTGTATTTATAATGATCCAATGGTATTTTGCCTATATTCATGGTCTTTTTTTATATGGCTGTGGGTTTCAAGATTTAAGCATGTGTGATAAATAGTGTCTTCTTGTTGATATCAGTGTAACCCTTTTTAGAATAAAACTTTGTTTAATGTAAATTTAAATTATCCAATGTAAGAAAATAAATGTATTAATAGAAATACATTAACATTTAAAGTGAGCAAATTGCAAAGGTTCAAAGATTTTAGAGCCTATTAGCAGTGACTACTTAATCTCCCAATTATTAAGCTGACTGAGTTTTCTTCTCTCCTGCAGTATCACCCACCCCTCTGCCTCTCCATCATTTAGTTACTGTGTTCAACTCAGACTCCCATGTCCTGCACATAGACTTCCTAAAATCTCCACACATACTGGTTTATCCTTACCCTAAAATCATTCTTCAGTAAAGGCCATGTATTAATCTGCTGGGGCTGCCATTACAAAGTACCACAGACTGATAGGTTAAGTGATAGAAATTCATTTCCTTACAGTTTTGGAGACTCGAAGCCTATGATTAAATTGTCATCAGGGTTGGTTTCATCTGAGCCCTTTTTCCTTGGCTTGTAGATGACCATCTTCTGCCTGTGCCTCTCTCTGCATGTCTGTGTTCCAATCTCTTTTATAAGAATATAAATTTATAAGAATATAAGAATATAAGATCAAGGTCACCCTAATAACCTCATTCTAATTTAATTACCTCTTTAAAAACCCTATCACCAACCACGATTTGGTCAAAGATGACTGCATATTCCTATGGTGGCCCATAAGATATTGCCAAGTGGCATGATAGCTGTGTTAGTTTACATCAATGCACTCTATGATGTACAGGCAACAACAGAATCACCTAATGATGTTTCTCTTAACATGTCTTGGTTGTTGGTGGAGCATACTATTTAGTCACATTCTGACATACACAGGAATAGGTCTTCATTGTATGAGTTTTAGGGATGTACAATTCAGCCCACTAGTCCATACTGCAGTTTTCCACTTACTCATCCTATGTTATCTAATCATCCTATGTTATTAGTTCTGTCTTCCTCAGTTAAAACATAAGTCCACCAAAGATAAAGAGTGTTCATATTGCAAATTTTGTTTCACTTACTGTACCTACAGGACTGAGCATGTAATATTAAATACTCCACATTTACTATTTGAGAATATTGGAAATACTAGAAGAGGGGCACCCCATGAGGGTCCTTTGCTCATTTATTATTTGCTCATTTTCACGGAAAGAAACCAGTGCCAGAGGTCTGAGTCAGGCAGGGTCAGATGCACCATCCCTCTCCATTCCTGACCTCCATCAGCGTTCCAGGCTGTAGAGGCAAGCGGTGAAAGGAATTGCTGACCTCTGCAAAGGGGCAAAAGTTTGAAGGGCTTTGAACCCAGGCACATACCGCCAAAAACAATTTGGGCTTTTAGAAAATAATTACCCAATTAAGAGTGATCTGAACTAGAAGCAGGTGTTTGGAGGGGAAAATTGTGAACCTATTGATGACCCTGAGGTAGTAGAGTTCTGTTCTAGAAATCGTTTTGAGTTCTGAAGTCATACCTTTCTGCTAATAATTCTTTTTTTGTGTGTGTGGTACTGGGGATTGAACCCAGGGGCATTCTACCTCCAAGCTACAACCCCATCCCCATTTTTTATTCTTTATTTTGAAACAGGGTCTCACTAAGTTGCAGAGGGCCTCACTAAGTAGCTGAGGCTGGCCACGAACCCGGATCCTCCGGTCTGAGCCTCCCGAGTACTAGGATTACAAGCGTGCGCCACCACGCCCGGCTTCTGCTAATAATTATAATGTAAGATGTTTGCCTTAGTAAATTTTCAACACTAAAAGTACTGGTTCAGTTTGTAAGGTCTTCAGTTTTTGTTGTGATCTACTTTCCATATTGTTTAGGTATATCATACTGCATTGTTCATAGCTAAACAGAATACAGGCAAAAAGGTCAAACATTTTGGCCTAGTCAGCAGCTGAAATGGTTTAGAAAATAATTTCTTAATTACCAGATTACTCTACTTTATGATGTCCCTTAGGAAACTACACTTCAAAACTGTGTCCAAAAAGAACTTAGCAATTTTAATACTTAATGCTTATTTCTATTGATTATATAAGTATTATAATATTTTTGTAAAAAAACATACACTGCAGAAATGAAAGACTTGGATAAAGCACATGCTTATTATCTTCCTTAGGTAACTATTTCTAAGTGTTTTTGTATGTATATTGAGATTTTTTTTAGTACTTGTAAACATATATATATATATACACACATGTGTATGTGTGTATATATATATATATATATAAACACACATATATATATATATATATATATATGTTTTTTAATTGAACTGGAGATTGATTAC
>PVJS01015905.1:0-38231 GCA_004027185.1 Glis glis
TCTATCTATCTATCTATCTATCTATCTATCTATCTATCTATCTCTTTCCTTAGTGAGGCCCTCCGCAACTTCGTGAGACCCAGTTTCAAAATAAAGTATAAAAAATAGGGCCGGGGGTGTAGCGCGGAGGTAGAACGCCCCTGCGTTCAATCCCTGGTACCGCAAAAAAAAAAAAAAAAAAGAGTGTCAACTCTCTGAGTGCTGGGCCATATGCCTTTCACCATGTCTAGTTTACAAAAATCACTGAATAAATGTCCATGAGATAAACTAATGAATGAATACCAGTCTTCATTCAGGACTCATACCTATTTATTAGAGTAGTATTGTTTTCTGAGTATAACAAGCATGCATATTATACAAAGGCATGGACCTATTATTCTTCTGTCAGGGGCGCAGGCCCGTTCCATGAGGTGGAACCTGATCTTTAGGCTGGGACTACATTGGTTTTATGCATACAGTTCTATGGGAAGCTAGAAAGTGCCCAGCCTCTCCTTCCAGTTAACCTGCGTCAGATTCTAATGGACAGTAGCTTCTCCCCCCACTCTGGAACATAGTATGTCTATCCTATGAATCACCTAAAACATTATATGTGAATCGTAACAAATAATGAAAGGATGTACTGCTAAGTTGTTTTATCACTTTCCTAAAATGTCATTAAACTTATTTAAAAAATCCAACCTCCCTAAATCATGGAATATATTTTACAATATATATATACATATATCTTTGTGGTGCTGGGGACCAAATCCAGGGCCTCGCACATGCTAGGCAGGCACTCAACCTCTGAGCAACATCCCCAGCCCTGTTTTACAATTATCTTTAGAAAAAAAAAAAGAGTTAGTAGTCATCCACTCCTGCACAGCTCACATAAATGGCACTGAAGAGTCGGCTGTCGGTCAGAAATCAGGCTGAAGACTTAAAGAACTCCTGGTTGGTTCTTGAGCAGCGGGTCCTTCTCCTGGTTTCCAGGGAAGAACATGGTCTTTGCGCGGTTGAGGAAAACATTCGGGCCTTTGCCTTTGACCATTTTTCCAGTACCATTTCCTATTGGCTTGTATTCCTTGTGTTTTCTGTAAATAGTGTATTGAACAGTGATTAAAAAACAATCTTTGACTGAAATACATTTCTTTCTACAATCTCTTTCATGCTAGGAGCAGAAGGGCTAATTCCATTTAATCTAATCTATGGTTTGTAACACACTGGTAACTTATGAAAATAGTTATTTTCTCTTCATGCAAGAAATGTGCCTGCTTACTGTGATTTGAGATTGTATGTTAAACATTACATAGACACAATTTTTTAATGTTATAACTATCTGGTATCATTTTTAGAATTAAAAAAAAGAAATCTCAGAGCTGGGCATGCCTATAATCCCAGTACTTGGGAGACTGAGACAGGAGAATTGCCAGCCTCAATTTAGCAAGACCTGTTTTTTTTTTTTTTTTTTTGCAGTACTGGGGATTGAACCCAGAGGCAGTCTACCTCCAAGCTACACCCCCAGCCCTATTTTTTATTCTTTATTTTGAAACAAGGTCTCACTAAGTAGCTGAGACTGGCCATGAATCTGTGATCCTCCTGTCTCAGCATCCTAAGTACTGGGATTACAAGTGTGTGCTACCATGCCCAGCTGGAGACCTTCTTTTGAAACAAAAAATATAAAGGGCTGGGGGTATAGACTGGAGGTAGAATGCCCCTGGGTTCAATCCCCAGTACTGCAAAAAAAAAAAAAGCAGGTCTTGCTAAACAAAACAAAACAAACAAAAACCTCAGGAAAGTTAACAGGCCAGTTTGATATTCATGGTTCAAAATAAGATTTTCTTCTCATATACAAAAAGTTTAAAAGGAAAAAGAAAAAGAAATGACACATTGGCACAGAAATATTCTACTTACTTTTGACAATATACTACAGAGATTTAAAGTGTTAGAACCAGAAACTTACCTGTACACCAAGATGGCGATCACAGTAACAAATATGGCCAAGCAACCAACAGAGATCAGGACACCATCTGCCATTCTTAAAGGGGAGGCTGGGTCTTAAAACAGAAGCAAGACCATATTAGTTATATCTTTCAGTTAGTGATCATGTTGCTTGTAATGCCATTAAATACATGAGGGAGGGAGCAGTCACAGAAGATGTATGGCTCCCTCTGGGCTTTTGGTAATTTTTTCCATTAAATAATACATAGTCTTTGGGTCAGCTTATCTTCCATTTAGAGAATGAGTTAGCATGTCTGGAACACTGTGTTAAGAATTCAGAGAGAGCGATGTCACAGTCTAGAGACAGCTGCTTAGGCCTCAGGTGAGCCAGCAGCGCCCAGGTGGTGAAGGGATCCTGTGATCTCCCTGTGCACTTCTCACCTCTCATTAACTACTTCCTGCTGTGCTAAAAATCCTGGGAGTTGCTTGTACTCCCCACGTTCTTCCAAACCTCCACACCCAGTGCAGGGAATGCCCTCTCCTGGTTCATCTCCAGTCCCCCCCTCCCAGCGCCTCCCAGACGTTCTGAGGGCACTAGGTCATGCCCCTCTTGGTCACTACTCTACTCACTTCTCTTTTTGTGCCTGGATCACAAGGCAAGGCAAAATGGAGTTTTATTCAGCCATAAAGAACAAAATTATGTCATTTGCAGGAAAATGGATGGAACTGGAGAACATCATGCTAAGTTAGATCGGCCAGGCTCAGCAAATCAAGGGCCGCCATGTTTTCTCTCATATGTGGAAGCTAGAGATAAAAAAGGAAAGAAAAAAGGCTCATGGGAAATAGGAAAGAGACCAGTAGAGTAGTGGAAGGGGAGAGAGAGAAGAGGTGTGGAGAAGTAAACAGACCAAATAATGTTATGTGCATATAGGAATGTAGCACTATGAATCTCACTATGATGTACAATTACAAGGCCGGGCGTGGTGGTGCACGCTTGTAATCCCAGTACTTTGGGAGGCGGAGACCGGAGGATCCGGGTTCGCGGCCAGCCTCAGCTCTCTCCCCCCCCCCCACTTAGTGAGGCCCTCCGCAACTTCATGAGACCCGGTTTCAAAATAAAATATAAAAAATAGGGCCGGGGGTATAGCACGGGGGTAGAACGCCCCTGGGTTCAATCCCCGGTACCGCAAAAATAAATAAATAAATAAATAAATAAATAAAAATAAAATAAAGCAATGTACCAATAACAAATTAATTTTTAAAAGGCAGTGTAAACTGGGTGTGGTGGTGCACACCTGTAATCCCAGCACTTGGGAGGCTGAGACAGGAAGATCGCAGGTTCAAGGCCAACATGGGTAACTTAGCAAGACCCAAGGCAACTTAGCGAAATGCTATTTCAAAAAATAAAAAATATAAAGGTCTGGGGGTGTAGCTCAGAGGTAGATTGCCCCTGGGTTCAGTTGCCAGTACCAAAAAAAAAAAAAAAAAGAAAGAAAGAGTGCTTTATCAAACACTAGGATCACAGATTTCTTTTTTTTTAATGGTACTGGGGTGGAACCCAGGAGCCTTCTACCTCAGGGTATACCCCCAGCTCTATTTTATTTTTTATTTGGAAACAGAGCCTCGCTAAGTTGCTGAGATCTTTTTTGCTGTGTTGCTCCCCTTCACTTTTTAGGCTTGAGGTTACCCCTTGGCCTTGATTTACTGGTGCCATGACTGTCAATTCTGAAAGAGACCAGAGTTCAGCTATGCTGTCTGGGAATACTTGGAATTCACAGGAGTTCTGGGGATTCAACCTAGGGGTATTTTACCTCCAACTTCACCCCTGGCCCTTTTTATTTTTTATTTTGAAACAGCAGCTCACTAAGTTGCTGTGGATAGCCTTGAACCTGAGATCCTCCTGTCTCAGCCTCCCCAGTACTGGGATTACAGGTGTGCATCATCACAACTGGCTTATTATGCATTACTATAATGTTCCAATAAAAAACTCAAAATGTAGGAAATGTATAAAATTAAATTGTATTCAAGGTAGGCTGATCCCACTTCAAATAAGGAAGATGCACCCCAGCGTGACTGTACCACTGATTCAGGAGTTTTAATTCTTAGTGTGTAATACAGCCAAAGCATATTTACAGTTTTATGCATTTTATGACATAAAGTGGTGACGCCATGTGTTATCAAATAATGCTATAGTTCAACTTCATAGAAACTAGGATTCACCCCCCTCATTTTTTTACCCCCTTTGGTGGTACTGGGGATTGAACCCAAGTGCATTCTACCTCTGAGCTACATCCCCAGCCTTTTTTTTTTTTTTTAGTTTTTGTTTTGAAACAGGGTCTCACTAAGTTGCTGAGGCTGGCCTGGAACCTGCTATCCTCCTGTCTCTGCCTCCAAAGTACCAGGATTACAGGCGTGCGCCACCACACCTGACTAGTCCTCCTCATTATACAGAACAAATGCAACTGCTAAAAATGTTTTATGGCTGGGCGTGGTGGTGCACGCTTGTCATCCCAGTACTTGGGAGGCTGAGACAGGAGGATCACAGGTTCCTGGCCAGCCTCAGCTACTTAGTGAGGCCCTCCGCAACTTAGTGAGACCCTGTTTCAAAATAAAGAATAAAAAATAGGGCTGGGGGTGTAGCCTGGAGGTAGAATGCCCCTGGGTTCAATCCCCAGTACCACCAAAAATAAAAAGTTTTATGGTATCACATGATAAGAAAACCCTCACAGAAGAATGTTTACAGAAGATACTCAGGGCTAAAGGATACAACAAGGAATGGAAAACCAGTAAAGAACAGGCCATAAATGTGGAGCCATGACAAGCTCAGCTTAAAGAGGAAAAAAGGAGGGAGAGGAGAACCAACAGCAGCGTAGCCGCACTGTGGAGAAGTCAACCAAAGCCGCCAGGCCGCGGGGGAAGGCCAAGCCTCCTGACAAGGGCTTGCGAGCCGGGGGCTAGAGAAGGGCCTTGCCTAGCGTCCACGAGGCAGCGCCAGGAAGGGTAGAGGATGAGCTGGAGGGAAAGGCAAGGCAAACCTTTTAATGCCAGGCCTTGAGGTTCGTCTATGTACTGAAATCAAACAGTGAGCCCGCTGTGGCTGTACTGTGATAAGAAACGCTCACCTCGGCTGGGGATAGAGACCAGGGTGCTCGCGAGGCCCAGGCTTGCGCCATCACCGAGAGTGAGGTTCACACAGTACGTCCCAGACCCGTTGAAGGCTCTTCTCACAGTCAGTGGGCACACGTCGTCCACGTCCACAGCGCTGCAGACCACGTTCTGGGCCGTCTGGCAGGTGGGGCCAGAAATGACGGTGCAGACCTCCGTGGGGGTGCTGTGGCGGGAGAGGACAGGTGATGTCACAGAGATCACAGAGGGGGGTGAAAGGGACGAATGTCAGGTTGTTTGTTTTGGTAATAAGGATTGAACTCAGACTGTTAATAAGGATTGTAACTCCTACCTCGGAGCTACACCCCCAGCTCTTTTGTTTTTATTTTTTATTTTGAAACAGGGTCTCACTAAACTGCTGAGGGTCTCCCTAAATTGCTGAGACTGGCCACGAACCTGCAGTCTCCCTGTCTCAGCCTCCCAAGTACCAGGATTATAGGAGTGCACCACCACGCCTGGCAGATTTCCTCTTAAATAAAGCCAGGGATGAGCTACCATTTCCCCTGCATCCTTGGGAGGGTGAGACCAAGATGACAGAAGAGGTGATGTCTTTCAAGGCAAGGGACTGGGAGAGTGTGTGAAGCGCAAGTCACTCCCTCTGCATGTGGCTTCACAGAATGTCCAGAAACGCAGAAGGCTTAGGTGTTAGGCAAAGATACTGGATGGCAGAGTGGGCTCTGCCTGGGTCTGCTCGAATGCGACAGCAGCAGCGTGGCTGTTTACGCGGATTTGCTGTGCGCGAGGTGCTGAGTTGAGACGCATGACATGATCTTGTTTGTTCCTCTTGATGGGCTCATGAAGAAAGTAATATTATCCCAGTGTAACAGGTGAGGGAAAATAAGTAGGCCAAGGTCACACAAACAGCTCGCTGTGTTCCTCTCCCGGAGAGCTTCTCAGTTATGCTCCTTTCTATAAAATATGGCCCCTTGCTATACCGCTCCCTTCTCTTGATTACTTCTTATTTTTTTTATTTGTTTTATTTATTTATTTATTTATTTATTTATTTATTATGGTACCGGGGGTTGAACCCAGGGGCATTCTACCTCTGAGCTACACCCCATTTTATTTTTTATTTTGAAACAGGGTCACACTAAGTTGTGGGAGACCTTGCTAAGTTGCTGAGGCTGGCCATGAGCCTGTGATCCTTCTGTCTCAGCCTCCCAAGTACTGGGATTACAAGCATGCAGCAACCACACCTGGCTATATTTATATTTAAACACACATATATTTTATTAGTTAATTTACATACTGCCTATACTTATATTTAAACACATATTTTATTAGCAAATTTGTTAATATTTTTAATTAGTTAATTCATGTAATATTTATCAATTAATTTATATTATTTTATATAGTCATGAACAAATTAAGGGAAAACAAATTCTTTTTTTTTTTTTTGGTGGTGGTACTGGGGACTGAACCCAGGGGCATTCTACCTCTGAGCTACACCCCAGTCCTATTTTATTCTTTATTTTGAAAGAGGGTCTCACTAAGTTGCAGAAGGCCTCACTAAGTAGCTGAGGCTGTCTGTGAACCTGTGATCCTCTAGTCTCAGCCTCTCAAGTACTGGGATTACAAGCGTGCGCCACCACGCCCAGCTTTATTTATTTTTTTTATTTTGAAACAGGGTTTCACTAGGTTGTTGAGAGTCTCGCTAAGTTGCTGAGGCTGGTAATGAAACTGCCATTCTCCTGTCTCACCCTCCTAAGTACTGGGATTACAGGCAGGTGCCATCACGCCTGGCAGAGAATCAAATTCTAATAGAAAAAGTTATGTAAATTATAGAGAGAGGATTATGATGTGACGATCGGGCGTGGCTCCCACCCATCAGGAGGAGCCTCAGGGAGCTGAGGAGCCTGATCTGAGCCAACCTCTGGCCTGTGGGCCCAGCTCTGCCAGGTGCCACCTGTCCAAGATCCCCGTGTGCCTCACTGGCCTCATCTATGAAATGGGGAGACTCAGGATTGTTGTGAGGATTCAATATGAGAAGAGATGTAAAGTGCTACAAAGATACTATGTGTTCAACTAGTTATCATAATTATTACTCAACTTCATCAACAATGAAAATAATGAGCATTTCTCAATTCTAACAAAATAAGTGCATGCTTGACAATGCCTTCTATGGCCCTTTGTAAGTCCTTCCTCATTTGGGGTTTCTAATAAATAGGATTTTTTCAGTACTGGGGATTGAACCCAGGGGTGCTCTACAACTAAGCGACATCCCCAACACTTGTTATTCTACTTTGAGACAGTGTTTTACTAAGCTTCCCAGGCTGGCCTCGAACTTGAGATCTTCCTGCCTCAGCCTCCCAAATTGCTGGGATTACAGGTGTGCACCCTGTCTCCTAGCAATTAATAGGAATTTAAATCGACTTAGAAGGGATGACTGGTGGTCAGAGCCTTTGTTCAGACTGAGGGTCCTCACCTGCCCCATCCCTCTGGTGGAGACATCTACTTACGTCCCTTGGCAGGTCACAGTGAAGTCCACTAGGGAGCTGTCGGGCTGTGGCACAGACATCTGGACATTTGCTATCTGGACGATGTTGACCTCTGTGATTCCCTCTAACAAAACAACCCGCGTAGGAAAACGTGTCAAAATAAAATAGGAACACTGGGCATGCCTATAATCCCAGTACATGGGAGGCTAAGTCAGGAGGATCGCAGGTTCGAGACCAGCCTCAACAACTTAGTGAGACCCTGTTTCAAAATAAAAAATAAAATAAGATAAAAATAGGGCTGGGGTGTAGCTCAGAGCTAGAATACCCCTGGATTCAATCCCCAATATAATAAATAAATAAATAGGAACAAAGCAAAACCAAACTGCTTTGCTGTAGATTGAATGCTTGTGTCCCCTCAATTTCATATGTTGAAATACTAACCAAGGCAGGGCCTTCGGTAAGTGACAGGATTAGTATCCTTATAGAGAGACCCCAGAGCGCCCTTGCCCCTGCCCATTATTTTGTGGTACTGAGATTGAACCCAGGGCATTCTACAACTGAGCTACACCCTCAGCCCCTTTTATTTTGAAACAGAGTCTCGCTAAATTGCTGAGGCTGGCCTTGAACCTGTGATCTTCTTGTCTCAGCCTCCCAAGTACTGGGATTATAGGCATGTGCCACCGGGCCCAGCTCTCCCTTAACCCTTCTGCCATGTGAGGACACAGCAAGAAAATGCCCCTCCAGGAGCCAGGAGGCTGGCCCTCCCCAGACCCCGATCTGCTGGTGCCTTGATCCTCGTCTCCAGAGCGGTGAGAAGTACACTGTGCCGTTTATACGCCCCCAGTCCATGGCGTTCCATTACGGAAGACTAAGTGGACTATGATACACTCCTTAACAAATCAGAAGGCTAAAATAAGATAAAATAGAAAATCAAAAGTGGAGATGCCTTCTTGCCCAACAGAAACACCCCGGCGCTGGGATCTACCCCCATAGCTCTGTGTGCACACCCGTGGAGCATTTCCAAAGTCACTGAACTGTCCAGTCCAACCCCGATTCTCTTTTCTAGAGCCTTGGTGTGTGTCAGCAGCACCCCTCTTGGAGGATGTTTTAGGAAAAAGTGACCACAGGGCTCCTGCAGCCACAGGTCAGGGTGTAGCCTGCTCCTCTCAGGCAGAGGTGGTTCACCTGGGGTACACGGCGTGGACTTCCACCCCCATGCCCAGAACCAGGGTGCATAGGCTGGTCTTTGGTTCCCAGCTGTTCTCTTTGCTACATGCCTTGGGCCTGTTCATTCCCATTTTTTCACATAAGAAGGGTCACTGTGAAAGCTAGCTAGGGGGAGGGCGTGGGGTTCGTGGGAACTGCGTCCTGACCCTTCTTTACCCCCTCATGCTCAGCTTACTGAGATGCGTGGGGGGGGGGTCCAGGGATACAGGCTCCTTAGTACATGGGCTCATTGCTGCCAGGATGTCTCAGGAAGGTGGAGAGAGCAGGAGGGAGTCTGCAAATTGGGAGAGTCTTTGCTTGTGTCCCTGTGGCATCATCACCTTGGACAGGGAGTGGGGTGTCCCTGCTCCCCACCTCTACCCTTCTAGAGTTAGCAAAGTGAATGGGCTATCCTGGTAGGTTCTGGCACCCTTCCCCACTGGTCTTCTGCCTTACCTATAATCGTGATGGTGGCTTTAAAGTGACCATATCTGTTAATCTGGCAGTTATCATCAGGAATCTCGCACGGCTCCAGGGAATCGTCACCAACACGTGCTACAGTATTTGAATGACAAGATTTTCAAATAGTTGCTAAGAATGTAACAGATATGCATGATATAACCAAAAGTCTAAACATCTGTCTACCCTTTAAAAAACATCAAGAATTCTATACTATTAAGTTGATGCAGAGATTTGAACTAAATATGTAAAGATTCATACAGATGTGAGAGCCGTAAGGCATTATAGTTGTTAATTTCTGTAAGTTAACATAATTCCATCCCCCCTTTTATGTGGCACTGGGGATGGAACCCAGGGTATTGCCCATGCCAGGCAAGCTTCTACCACTGAGCTACACCCCCAGCTCCAAACATAACCCAGCATCTTGTTTAAACATTGGAAGCAAATGAAAAGTGGAAGCTATATTAAAATGTCTGATACAAGGATCATGATGAAATATAGCAGGCCATAATAGATAAAGTCATATTTTAACTTTGGGGATGGCGTTCTAGGCTCAAATTCCAGCTTCCCTTGTTTTTAGCTGTTTGAAACCACAGGCACATCATTTAGTCTGCCTTTGCCTCCCAGAGTTGAACCATTTTAACTCAAGTGAGACAAGGTATATAAAGCCTGCTTCTCATATGGCTGCCACATGGGAAGTACTTAATAAATATCAGTCACCTTCTTCCAATAATATGGGAATAGGTACTTCTCTCTCTGGTTGGATGACTCACAGGTCCAAAGGTTAAATTCTAAGAATCTTGCTGTGATAAGCAGAGGTGGGAGGAAAGGAAGGAGCGAATACCAGACGTGAGTAAGTCAGTCTTGACTGTAATTAGAGCAAAGACGCTAATGCCCTACTAGTTATAATGTAAGAGGCCAACACCTCTTTAGCAAGATGAAAAGACTAGAAAGGAAATATGAAAGTAGGAAAGTTCTATATGATACGATAAAATATATCCTGATACATCTTTTATATAGATATATGGTATTACACTGATCAGCCTTAGTCTTACAAAGGTTTTTTTTCAGATTTGTTCACAAAAGTCTGAAAAATGAACGCTAGCACTTTCAGCTAAAGAAAGAGCATTCTGTAACATGAAAATTGTGCACACCCACCTGCCCTGTGATTTAATCAGCTACTGTGTGCAGCTCTGCTACCATCGCAGGCCTGTGGTTGCACTTGGTTTCTATTTTTGGCTGTGCTTTATCATGAAGCTCCTTGCCAAACAGAGAGCACATATTTTGGGCCAAAGCAATCAAAATCAGTAAAAATAACATAAAGTGTCTTGACTTAGATATTTTGTGTGTGGGAGGATACTGGGGTTTGAACCCAGGGGCAGTCTACTTCTGAGCTACACCCCAGCCCTATTTTAGTTTTTATTAATTATTTTTTTTGCGGTACCAGGGATTGAACCCAGGGGCGTTCTACCTCCGAGCTATACCCCTGGCCCTATTTTATTATCCTTGATTTTGAAACAGGGTCTCACGAAGTTGCGGAGGGCCTCACTAAGTAGCTGAGGCTGGCTGCGAACCTGGATCCTCTGGTCTCTGCCTCCCAAGTACTGGGATTACAAGCGTGCGCCACCGCGCCCGGCTTTTAGTTTTTATTTTGAAACAGCATCTCACTAAGCTGCAGAAGCCCTCGCTAAATTGCCGAGGCTGGCCTCGAACCTGTGATTCTCTTGTCTCAGCCTCCCAAATACTGGGATTACAGGCGTGTGCCACCATGCCCAGCTTTAGATATTCTTAACAAGATCTCATTTTATTACTGACACTTTAACAGTTTATTACTCATAACTAACAGGTGTTGGTAGAAACAACTATAAAAAGCCTGGATGTGATGAAGGAGCATTCCTTCTGGGCTTGGCCGTGGCGCTCTCTTGTGACCGCGGGAGGACATCAGCCTGGGATGCTAAAATGATCCCGGGGCCGGGAGGGGAAGAAAGGGCAGCGGGAGCAATCAGGTGGAAGCCAGTGCTTCCCAACGTCAACTCTTGCGAACTGTGCTTATTTATTTTGTGGTGCTGGGGATTGGACATAGGGGTGTTCTATCTCTGAGCTATACTCCAAGCCCTTGAACTTTTATTTTTGAAACAGGGTCTTGCTAAGTTGCTAAGGCTGGCCTTGAACCTGCAATCCTCCTGTCTCAGCCTCCCAAGTACTGGGATTACAGGCATGTGCTACCATGGTGGGCCTAATAAAATGATGTTGGGGATTGAACCAAGGGCTTCGCACCTGATAGGCAAGCACTCTACTACTGAGCTATATCCTCAGCCCCCAAAAGAAATGATCCCTTTTAAAAGTCCTGGGCTGACTCCTATTATCACAGATATATATATATATATATATATATATATATATATATATATAGAATATGTTTGCAAATGTATAGAAAAAGACCTGGAAAGAAACACTGCCAACATCAACAGGGATTAACTCTTGGAAGGAGAATGTGAATAGAGACTTTCACGTTTTATTCTAGACTTCTCTATTTGAATTTTTACTAAGGAATATGCCTGGCTAATAAAGTGGGTTTTTTTTTTGTTTGTTTGTTTTGGTTTGTTTTTAGTGGTGGTACTGGAGATTGAACCCAGAGGCATTCTACCTCTGAGCTGCACCCCCAGCCCTATTTTATTTTTTATTTTGAAACGGTCTTGCTAAGATGCTGAGGGCCTTGCTAAATTTCCAAGGCTGGCCTAGAACCTGCGATCCTCCTGTCTCTGCCTCCCAAGTACTGGGATTACAGGCATGCACCACTACGCCTGGCTAATAAAGTGGTTTTAAAAAATCAACAGAGCTGGGTGCGGTGGCATACACCTGTAATCCCAGTACTTGGGAGGCTGGGATAGGAGGATCGCAGGTTCAAGACCAGCCTCAGCAACTTAGTGAGACCTTGTTTCAACATAAAAAATAAAAGGGCTGGGCATGTAGCCCGGAGGTAGAATGCCCCTGGGTTCAATCCCCAGTACCAAAAAAATAAAAATAAAATAAAATCAACAGGAGCAAAGTGGAATGAGGGCAGTGGCTACACAATTCTTCCATGTATGTATGTATGTATGTATGTATGTGTGTATGTATTTTTGCGGTGCTGGGGGTTGAGCCCAGGGCCTTGCTCATGTTAGGTAAGTGTTCTACCATCCCAGCCCCTTAGTAGGCATTTAATAATATAAGCTAGGCTTGGAGGCGGGTGTAGCTCAGTGGTAGAGCACTTGCATAGCATGTGTGAGGACCAGGTTGAATCCCTAGCACCATAAAACAAAACAACAAAAACCTATGTGAATATTTTTTAGCCACTAAAGAATCTGCTCAAAGATATCCAGGAAATGCTTACCTGAACAAGGGGTTGGCTCTGGAGGGCTGGGTGAGGGCGTAGGACAAGGCCCGGGCACCGCAGCCTGCACAGTGAGGTTAAGGTTGAAGGTCCCGTTGAGCACGTACGTGTGGTTCAAAGTGTGGTTATTGGAAACAAACAGGCCAGTGTTGTCCCCGAAGTTCCACTTGTAGTAAATGGCAGAGTGGTTGAGGAAGTGGCAGGGGTCGTGAACCAGGACGTCGAACACAATGGGGAGGTCTCGGAGGAAGGTCTCATCAGAGGCGTGTCCATCATGCTTCTGGGACATGGTCACAAACACAGGAATATGATCTAGAAGACACATCACAGGAGGGAAGAGACGCACTAGCGCTTCATTTCAAGCAGAGGACTACAACTAGGCTTTTAGGCTGAAAAATTAAAATTAGGGTAACTCAGCATCATGCCTTCCTTTTCTTCTATAAGTTTTCTTGAGTTTCCCCAAGTTATTTTGGAAATCAGATAGGATACAACATAATAAAATATATAAGCTTGGGTAGGTGCTCAGGTGGATCATAGCCCAACCCAGAACACGCGGCACACTTGTTCCTCCTCCTCCTCCTCCTCCTTCTCCTCCTCCTTCCCCCTTTTCCTCCTCCTCTTTCATTTTGATACTGGGGAGTGAACCCAGGGACATTCTACCTCCAAGAGACACCTCCAGCCCTATTTTATTTTTTATTTTGAAATGGTCTCACTAAGTTGCCAAGGGCCTCACTAAGTGGCTGAGGCTGGCCTTGAACCTGTGAGCCTCCTGTTTCAGCCTCCCAAGTGCTGGGATTTATAGGTGTGCGCCACCACGCCCGGCTGAAACTCTTTCTTGACAGCTTATTCTTTTTTGCCATTTAGTATTCAAATATTGTTTGGAGATACTTCTATCACGGCCAACATGGGTATGTATGATAAGTTGATTCTGCTGGGAAGAAATGCATACATTAGAGCATGTTTAAACTTCCATGTAGAGAGTTATGATTGCAGCAGGATTCTTAGAACTCACAAATAAGGGCAACAGGAGGAGTGAGTGGTCTTTAGTCCACAGGAAAAACAATTCTTTCTTCCTCCTCCTCCTCCTCTTCCTCTTCCTCTTCTTCTTCTTCTTCTTCTTCTTCTTCTTCTTCTCTCTCTCTCTCTCTCTCTCTCTCTCTCTCTTTTTTTTGGTACTGGAGATTGAACCCAGGGGCATTCTACTTCTGAGTTACAACCCCAGCCCTTTATTTTGAAACAGTGTCTTGCTAAATTGCCAAGGCTGGCCCCAAACCTGTGATCCTCCTGTCTCAGACTCCAAGTACTGGGAGTATACGGGTGCACCACCACACCTGACTACTCGGACCTCTTTCCTTTCCTTTCCTTTCCTTTCCTTTCCTTTCCTTTCCTTTCCTTTCCTTTCCTTTCCCTTTCTCCTTCCCCTTCTCATTCCCCTCTTTCTTTCTTTCTTTCTTTCTTTCTTTCTTTCTTTCTTTCTCTCTCTCTCTCTCTCTCTTTCTTTCTTTCCTTCCTTTCTCTTTCTTTCTCCCTTCCTTCCTTCCTTCCTTCCTTCCTTCCTTCCTTCCTTTCTTCACTGGGGATTGAACCCAGGGGCATTCTATCTCTGGGCTACATCCCCAGCCCTATTTTATTTTTATTTTGAAACAGGATTTTTCTAGGTTGATGAGAGTCTTACTACTTGCTGAGACTGTCCTAGAACCTGCAATCCTCCTGTCTCAGCCTCCAAGTACTGGGAGTACAGGCATGTGCTACCATGCCCGACTTGGGTACTCTTTCTTAAGCAGATAATGTCAACAGAACTAAATGGCTCGTCCTCAGAATCCACGACACACACCTGTTACCGCGTACATATCTTGAACTTGTGCGATGGGAATGAATCCCCGGCTGTGTCGTCGGTAGACAATCACTTTCACGACTTCAGGGCCAAGTGTCATGTTGGCTGTGTTGACGGAAATTCTCGCTGAACACCGTCCCTGTTTCTGGATATACTGACCTATGAGAGGATGGAAGTTTTTAGTTATCGGTGACACTGCATATCACTATAGGAAGTTGCTTCTGAAGGTTTAGAGACCGCTGTTGAGCGGTTGCCAAGGAGGGCCGATAGGACAGGAAAACAGTGCTGCTCCAGGAAGGGGACGGTGCTGGTCGCTGGGGGAAATCTTGCAGAGCAAACCCACAGGTAGAAATATGTGGATAATCAGTTGGTTAAAATGAGACGACCTGTCTAGTGAGATAATACAGTTAGCTCTTAGTTTACAAATAAATACTTCATATAAGTTAGATGATTTGGCACTTGAAATACACATTTTTCCTATAGAAAATACATTAAATGTGAAAGTGTAGTATGCAAGGGAGATGAAGAAATTATCCAAAAATCTACCTTATTTTGGGGTCTACAGTTAAGTAGTTAAGTAGATTTTTTTTGTGTGTGTGTGGTGCTGGGGATTGAACCCAGGGGTGTTCTACCTCTGAGCTATATCCCCAGCCCTTTTTCTTTCTTTTCTTTTTTTTGTGGTACCAGGGATTGAACCCAGGGGCATTCTACCTCTGGGCTACACCCCCAGCCCTATTTTTTGTTCTTTATTTTGAAACAGAGTCTCACTAAGTTGCAGAGGGTCTCACTAAGTAGCTGAGGTTGGCCTCCAACCTGTGATCCTCCTGTCTTAGTTTCTCAAGTACTGGGATTATAGGTGTGCACCACCACACCTACTTGTTAAGCAGAATTTTTAAAGGGTGCTGGAATCTTCCATTTTCTAATAGTATTTATATAGAAAATATAGTAAGTGATGAAAGAGAAATTGGGTATGCTAGATATAAAAACAAATGGATTGGTTCCAGAAACTCATTTCCAGGGCACATTTGACACATCCTGTTTCTTTTTCTAATCCTCCCCAAAATGAACTGCCCCTGGCTGCAGGTAAAGTCCTTGAGCTCCTCCAGGACTCCAATCATCGTGCCTGGCACAGACCTGTTATTGACTGGGTATTGTAAGAAGGATGCTCGTGAGATGGAGATGTTTAAAGACCACATTCATCACGCCATCAAATGTGTGAGAAAAACGGCTGGGCTCCTGAGGGATGTTTGCTTTGGACTCTCCTTTCTCCTAGAGGGGCAGAGGCGCTGATGGTGGAGATCGTGGGGAAAAGAGGGGTCTCTCAGGAGGTCAGTTTTACAAGTTGAAAATGTTAGTCCCGACGCTGAGAGATGAGGCCACATTTAGTTGAGAACATCATTTAGCTCTGAGACCGCAGGAGGCAGTCTTGTTAGAAAAACAGCAATTTCTAGGTTGAAGACTGATTTTCAATAAAGACATCTGGTCTGGTTATGTTAAATGTAAGGCTAAAAAGCGTCAGGATTGGTAGTGAACATACGTGACTCTGTGCAGAATGTCAGAACCCTGTCGTGAGAGTGAGGGTCAAGGAAATCACGATTGGTGAGTTGACTGACAGCACTGAGAAAAACGTCAGCTTTAAATCCATAGGCCTAACAGTTGACATATTTTGTACTTTGGTTATGTGTCATTGATATTTTGTTTTGATGTGTAAATAAGTTCATGGAAGAAAAGGGAGTGTGCTCTAATTTATGAAAGAAAAAAATCCTTTAAAAAGCTAGCTGGTTTTTGGTAGTACTTGTGAAATACTCAGCACCAGGTAAGGCCTAGCAACATTTCTTTTTTAGTGGTGGTGGCACTGGGGATCAGTACCAGGGCCTTGCACATGCTAGACAAGCCCTCCACCACTGGGCCACACCACTAGCCTGCTGGTGACAGTTTAAAAGAAGAAATTAGCAGCCTTGCTGATATTAATCTAAATTTGCCTCCCCTAAAATAACCACTTCATCAATAACAAAGCAAAGTGAAGACCACGTATGGTTTAAAAAAAAAAAGGTAGCTGGCTGTGGTGGTGCACGCTTGTAATCCCAGTACCTGATAGACTGAGACAGGAGGATCACAGGTTCAAAGCTAGTCTCGGCAACTTAGCAAGGCTCTCAGTAACCCAGTGAGACCCTGTTTTCAAATAAGAAATAAAATGGGGCTGGGGGTGTAGCTTGGAGGTAGAACGCCTGTGGGGTCAATCCCCAGTACCAAAAAATAAAAAAACCCAAACAGAACACCATCAAGTTGATGATGGTCATTTCTGATGTTAATTATGGATGATTTTTATTTCTCATTTGTGCTTTTCTGCATTTCCTATTTTTTTACAAAGAGCATACATTTCTTTAATTCTTAAAAATTAATTTGAGAACATTAAAATTAAAGAATAAATAAATGCCTATCCATGTGCCATCCAAACAATATTTTTTCATATTACTGTTTGCTTGTTTATTTATGGTGCTATTGAACCCAGGAGTGTTCTACCTCTGAGCTATACCCTCAGACCTATTTTATTTTCTATTTTGAAATAGGGTCTCACTAAGTCACTAAAGGTCTTGCTAAGTTTCTGAGGCTGGCCTCGAACCCGCAATCCTCCTACCTCAGCCTCCCAATACTGGGATTACAAGCATGAGCCACCACACCTGGCTGAATCTTTTTTTTTTTTTTTTGCGGTACTGGGGATTGAACCCAGGGGCATTCTACCTCCGAGCTACACCCCCAGCCCTATTTTATTCTTTATTTTGAAACAGGGTCTCACTAAGTTGCGGAGGGCCTCACTATAGCTGAGGCTGGCCGCAGACCGGGATCCTCCTGTCTCAGCCTCCCAAGTACTGGGATTATAAGTGTGTGCCACCATGTTGGGCTTGAATCTGTTTTTATCTTCTTTTCCTTATTCCAGTTCTTCAGTGCCCTGGAGAGTTACGTGGCAAGGTTAGCCAGGATTTGTTTTTCTCTCTCACTGTCCACCACGCTAAGGAGAGTTAATGGAGTAACTGCTGTCGACCTCCCAAGTTATCATTTCAATTATAGAATTAAAAAAGAGAAGGTTCGCGCTATAAAGCAAGGTAAAGGAGCAGCTAAGAGAAGTTGTAAAAGTCCAACCGTGCGTGTGAAAGATGTAGACAAAGTTCCATTTCTTCCCTCCATGAGGGTGAGGGAAGGGCTTCCCGTCAGGGAACACGTTGTGCTGGCCATGGCTGCTGCCATTTCCCCCGTCGCCGTCCTCTGACCAGGCCGTCCAGTTGTAAACGTACGGGTCTGGAGACAAACCGGTATCTGGACAGAGAAAGGAACAAGCCATGACTGTCATCTGCTCCGAATGCCCAAAGGCCATCCCTGAATCAGATACTTCTTCATCTTTCTTCATAACCAGTTTAAGAGTTGTTACAGGACTAAACCCCTAAAAAGCCAGTGTTCAGAATTCACCCAATGGTATGCTTATGACTCCTGCACTTTTCTGCATATACGTTATATTTCAATAAAAGTATCATATAAGAGAATTTTTCAGGAAATTCAACCTGCAGATTTCATTGAATATATTTATCTTCCTATTGAGCCCGCAAATCTCAAACCAAAATGCACAGTGCTCGATCTTTTCATTTTGACATACTCTATCTGTAACTCCCTCACCCCCAACTCATTTGACATCATGGGTCTCTGTTCCTAAAGACTTCAGCACACATCTTCTAAAAACAACTGTATTCACTGGGCAGGTGCGGCGGTGCATGCCTGTACTTGGGCCCAGTACTTGGGCGGCTGAGACAGGAGGATCGCATGATTGAGGTATTATAGTTAGATATAAAATGTCCCCTAAAGAGCTCATTTATTAATGTTTGGAGCTGATGTAATTGAGTCATGAGGGTTGTAATCCCAGCAGTGGATAAATCCATTGTAATGGATTTTTCTGGGTGGTGACTCAGGCCAATAGGGTGTGGCTGGAGGTGGGTCCCTGAGGGTAAGGCCTTGGGGATTATATAAATGGTCCCTCCTCCCCCTGCTCTCACTTGCTTCCAGCCTCCATGATGACAGCACTGCCCTTGTGCTCTCCCTCTCTCCCTCCCTGCCGCCATGCCCTGAGACCCGTGGTCCCCGGCCTCACATGGACTGAACCTGAAACCATAAGAAAATAAATCGTCCTTCCTTTAAGTTGCGTGGTCAGTCTTTTAGATTATAGCTGCAAGAATGCTGACCGAACGTGAGGTCAGCCTCAGCAACCTAGTGAAACCCTGTTTCAAAGTAAAAAATAAAAAGGGCTGGGAGTGTAGCTTGGAGGTAAAATGTCCCTGGGTTCAATCCCTAGTACCAAAAAATGAACAAATACTTATATAAAATAAAAAGTAAGGGCATTCTCCTATGTAACTACAATGCCATTGCCACCCGGCCACAGTGCAGTCAAGGTCTACATACTGCATTTGGCTACACTGTACTATTTGTCTCTTCAAATGATTAAAAAAAAGAATGTCTATATGTCTATGCACATCTATATAGATATAAATATAGATGGGAATATATAGAGAGAAGCAAATATAGCAAAAACAAAATTGTTGAATCTAGGTGGAGGTATTTGGATGCTTAATAAACCCTCTTTCAATTTTTGTGCATGTGTGGCATTTAAAAATTTTTGTGTGTGGTGTGGGGATTGGACCCAGGGGCAGTCTACCTCTGAGCTACACCACTAGCCCTGTTTTATTTGGAAACAGGGTCTTGCTAAATTGATGAGAACCTCACTGAATTGCTGAAACTGGCTTTGAACCTGCGATCCTCCTATCTCAGCCTCCCAAGTACTGGTATTACAGACGTCACCATGCCTGGCTTATTTTTAAATTTTAAACAAGTACTAATATCTTTTTATTTATAACAGTCCCTTTACTCTCTTTTACCTGTTATGTCACTGATTTGTGTGTGTGTGGTGCTGGGGATTGAGCCCAGGGGTATTCTACCACCGAGCTACACCCCCAGTCCTATTTTATTATTTTATTTTGAAACAGTGTCTCACTAAGTTGCGGAGGGCCTCAATAAATAGCTGAAACTGACCTCGAACCTGTGATCCTCCCGTCTCAGCCTCCCAAGTACTGGGATTACAAGCGTGCTTCACCATGCCCGGCTTGCTTCCTTGTTTTCTGGCACAATAAAATGTCCCAGGCTTACCTAGTACTTTCTTGCCCCATACCAGGCATCAGTCACTTCTGCGAAGATCTCTAGTTCCTTTTAGTGATGATAGATATTTTGTGAAAATTTTCATAAGGATTATTTTCTGTAAAAGTGCTCTAGGGACTAGACTGTCATTTGAGAACTTTATAAGAATCAGCTTTTCTAAAAGTGAACAAACAAAAAAGGCTACAACATATTAAATACTTAACACGTTAAATATTAAAACTTTTTCCATATAGAATTTAATATTTTCCTCACAGGAGAGACAAAAATTAAGAAGGCATGAACACAGTAACAGTTTAATAAAAGTTCTAAATAATAAAATCAGATCATAAAGATAACCTTGTCACTGATGTAAGGATCTCAGTAATTAGCTTTTTTTTTTTTGATACTGGGGATAGAACCCAGGGTCGTTCTACCTCCGAGCTACACTCTAGCCCTATTTAATTTTTAATTAATTAATTAACTTTTTTGTGGCACTGGGGATCGTACCCAGGGGCATTCTACCTCCGAGCTACACTCCCAGTCTTATTTTATTTTTTATTTAGAAACAGGGTCTCACTAAGTTGCGGAGGGCCTCACTAAGTTGTTGAGGCTGGTTGCAAACCTGCAATCTTCCTGTCTCAGCCTCCCAAGTACTGGGATTGCAGGCGTGTGCCATCACATCCAGTGCAATTAGCCACAAGATAATTTTTCTTGATGTATTTGTACTTTTGTGTGTGTGGTACTAGGGATTAAACCTGGGGCATTCTATTTTCGAGCTATACCTCCAACCTGTTTTACTTTTTTGTTTTTGAAACAAAAAATCGTTAGATTGCTGAGAATCTGGCTATGTTGCTGAGGCTGTCCTCAAACCTGTGATCCTCCTGTCTCATCCTCCCAAGTACTGGATTATAGGCATATACCACCACTCCTGGCTTGTATTTGTGCTTTTTAACATGTACAAAGAGCTTCTCTCTTTAACCAAGAGCAAAGCAAAACCAAAATATACATGTTTTAGCATTTGTGCCGGCCATGCAGCAATGCTTCAGATATACTGGCCAGCAGAAACTAAACCCATCAGCAGACATCTGTCAAGTTGGCTGTTCTTTAAATTGCTAAAAAAGTTGCAAGCAATGCAAATCAAAATCAGACACTCGACAAGGTGTTCTTTGAACAATTAATTGAATGCTAAGAAAAAGCTGGGTGTGGCGATGGGGCTTTCAGAGGGTTCCCAGCCGCAGAGAAACGCCAGTGAGCTGAAGCAGATCTGCTGATGCTCATGAAGGGACCGGGCAGGGCCACACCCGTCCCGGCACCGTCATCCGCTGGCTGGGGGAAGGGTGGCAGGTGTCCCGCACGCTCAGATGTGCCTGTGAGCGCTGAGGCTTGTGGAGCCGCTCAGGAGACCGGCTGTGTTCTTACCGTTCCTGCAGTTCTTCTCATAGACTATGTTGCCATCGGCGTCTTCCTTTTGGCATCTGGGGAATACCAGGTTCACCACAAATGTTATGTTTGAGCCCAGCAGTGCTGGGGAGTCGCTGGTCAGGACCGCCTGCACACAGCCTCCTACGGCAACACAGAGGGAAGCTCACAGAGATATCCCATCTCTCTCCTTTCACCCGTAAATATGCATTTAAAGCTAAACCCATTACTAAGGATTAGAGGATCCATACGCCTCTTTGAACATTTTTTAAAATTTTATTTGAGACAGGAACTTGTTAAGTTGTCCAGGCTGGCCTTGACCTTGCAATTCTCCTGCCCCCGCCTCCTGAGTATCTGGGATTGCAGGTGTGCCCCACCACATCAGGCTAAGCCACACTTTTTTTTTCTGGTGCTGGGGATTGAACCCAGGGGCATTCTACCTCAGAGCTACACCCCCGACCCTTTTTTATTTTTTATTTTGAAATAGGGTTTCGCTAAGTTGCTGAGGCTGGCCCCAAACCTGTAATCCTCCTGTCTCAGCCTCCCAAGTTCTGGGATTACAGGTGTGCACTACCACGCCCAGTTTCAGCCACATTATTGAGTCAATCAAAAATGAGGTCATAGTCACAGGTCTTTTTTTTTTTTTGTGGTACCGGGGATTGAACCCAGGGGCTTTCTACCTCTGAGCTACACCCCTGGCCCTATTTTTTTTTATACTTTATTTTGAAACCGAGTCTCACGAAGTTGCAGAGGCCTCACTAAGTAGCTGAGGCTGGCCGCGAACCCAGATCCTCCGGTCTCCGCCTCCCAAGTACTGGGATTACAAGCGTGCGCCACCACGCCCAGCAGTCACAGGTCTTCTAAAGATGGCCATCTAAATAGGTTTGAGTCTAAACCTGTTCACTCTCCAAAATATCCCAGGAGCTACGAACTTGGGAATTTCTAAGATTAAGCATTATTTCATGGCTTAGAAAGTGAAAATGTTGGGCTAAAGGAAGGACTGTCAAATCCAGGTGGCATTTGTATGGCAACGACAGCACTGTCACTCGAGGCGCCGAGCCCGTGAGCTAAAAGACTCTGCTCTCTGCGGGACTCCCTGTGTGCTTGAACTCTGACTTACCTTTCCAGGAGCTTTGCCACCTCGCATCACCCCTCTTCCACACCGGGTAGAGCTTTTCATTCCAGTCGCTTTCATCAGAAGACCAGCCATCTAATTGGCTGTGCTCCCTCATGGAACCCAGATATCTTTCATTGCCCAGCACATCATGAAATCCTGTGTCAGTATTTGAAAAACAGATTATTCTTTTTTTTTCTCTCATTTAGTACTTATGTAACAATGATTAAAGAAGATGTCACTTCAAACTGTTGGAAAGCACATAATATATCCATATGCCAAGTAAATAGAGGGTGCTTAAAAAGAACAAGTCTACATGCCTGTAATCCTAGTATTTGGGAAGCTGAGACAGGAGAATTGCAGGTTCAAGACCAACCTCGGCAACGTAGTGAGACTCTCAGCAACCTAGTGAGACCCTGTTTCAAAAAAAAATTTTTTTTAAAGGGCAGGGGGATGCTGGGTATGGTGGCACATTCCTGTAATCCCAGTACTTAGGAGGCTGAGACAGGAGGATCATAGGTTCAAGGACAGCCTCAGCAAATAATGAGACTCTCATCAACCTAGTGAGACCCCGTTTCAAAAATAAAAATAAAATAGGGTTGGGGGTGTAGCTCAGAGTTAGAATGCCCCTGAGTCCCATACCTAGTACCACACACACACAAAAGCAAACAAACAACAACAACAACAAAAGTCTACTGGACATACCTTGAATATAGCATTTGTAGTCTATCTCTTTAATGCATTTTAAAAGAGTCCCAAAGATTTGAAAGCCAGTATTTCCTAGCCATCACTTGGCTTCTCAGTACATCTCTTCTGAATGTTTGGATTTGGTACAGTCATTAGGAAGACTCTGATGCCAATGTTCTTCAATTCGGTTCTTGCATCTTTCTCCAGTCTGAACTAGTTTCTTGGCTGAAGGAACGCCAGCCTCAGGATGTGTCCAGGATTCCAAGAGACACATACTAGTACTAGAGATTTCAGTGAAAAATGATGTGTGTGTGTGTGTGTGTGTGTGTGTGTGTGTGTGTGTGTGTATGTGTGTGTGCACGCGGTACTGGGGATTGAACCCAGGGACATTCTATCTCCAAGCTACACCCCCAGCCCTATTTTTTTTTGTTCTTTATTTTGAAACAGGGTCTCACTAAATTGCAGAGGGCCTCACTAAGTAGTTGAGGCTGGCCGCGAACCCAGATCCTCCTGTCTCAGCCCCCCAAGTACTGGGATTACAAGCGTGTGCCACCACACCCGGATTTTATTTTTTATTTTGAAACAGGGTCTCACTAAGTTGTGGAGGGCGTCACTAAGTTGCTGAGGCTGGCTGTGAACCTGCGATCCTCCTGTCTCAGCCTCCCAAGTACTGGGATTACAAGTGTGCGCCACCACGCTCAGCTCGAAAAACAATATTTATATAGCTGGTATATAGTCTGTCTTGGCAAATGTTCCATATGCACTTGTGTAGTCTACATTTGTTGGGTAGAGTGTTTTTTTTTTCAATATCATTTGGGCCAGGGTTATAGCTCAGTGGTAGAACACTTATCTAGCATGAGTAAGGCCTTGGGTTTGGTCCCCAGCAACACACACACACACACACACACACACACACACGTCATTTATGTCTAGTGTTTTCCAAATTTTCCATGTTCCTATTGATCTTCTACTTGAATTTCAATTATTGAGAGAGGAATCTTAAAATCTTCGACTATAATTGTTTGTCAATTTGCTGATTTCTTTCACTTCTGTCAGTCTTGCTTTATGTATTTTGAAACTCTGTTATTAGGTGTATATGCATTTACAATTGTTAAATCTTCTGGATGAATCAATTCCTTTCTCATTAGAATTGACCCTTTTTATCCTTAGTAATAATTCCTTGTCCTGAAGAATACTTTGATATTAATGCTTAGTGCTTAACTGGTCTATCCTTTAACCTGTGTGTATTTCTATATTTGGAGTTGCTTTCTTGGAGATATACAGTCAGCTGTGTTTTTTGTAGATCTACTCTGACAATCTCTACCTTGTATTTGAAGTATTTAGATAATTTACATTTAATGTAATCATAGATACTGTGGGACTTATGTCTACCACCTTGTTACTTGTTTTCTATTCGTCCCATCTGTTCCTCCCCCTTTTTCTTCTATGCTTATAATTTTCAGTATTACATTTGTATTCCATTTTATCTTCACTACTGGCGTATCTGGCTTTATCTCCACTTCTTTGTGTGTGTGTGTGTTAGTTACTGGGAACTGAACCTAGAGGCATTCTACCTCCAAGCTACACTCCCAGCCCGATTTTATCGAATTTATTTCTCATTTGGAAACAAAGTCTCGCTAAGTTGCTGAGCCTGGCTTTGAACCTGCAATCCTCCTTTCTCAGCCTCCCAAGTACTGGGATTACAGGCAGGTGTGAGCCACCACGCCCGACTCCTTGTCTTATTTTGAGTGGTTTGCTCTAGAGTTTATAATATTATACTTCTTTTAAAATTCTTTCTAATCTTGAGTTGATGTCTGCTTTTGGCTTTGCCTGACAACTCTGGTGGTCATGTGTTCTCTACTTTCTTTTTTTTTTTTTTGCGGTACCGGGGATTGAACCCAGGGGCGTTCTACCTCCACGCTACACCCCCGGCCCTATTTTTTTTATACTTTATTTTGAAACCGGGTCTCACGAAGTTGCGGAGGGCCTCACTAAATAGAGAGAGAGAGAGAGAGAGAAAGAGAGCGAGAGAGAGAGCTGAAGCTGGCCGCAAACCCGGATCCTGCGGTCTCTGCCTCCCAAAGTACTGGGATTACAAGCGTGCGCCACCACGCCCGGCTCTACTTTCTTTGACGACTCTAGCTGATTGGTTGGTTGCCCACCTAGCAGCCACTTTCTGCTTGGGCTCCTCTGCTTGCCCTGGCTGGCAGAGCCTCTACTATGACAGATCAAAATTCCAGACACTTTCCCAGCTTCCCTTACAGTTTGGGCAGGAGCAGATGATTAAATTCTGGCCAATGACAGCTGAGAGGAAATCTGCTCTGAGCTGCCGGGAAAGATTTTCCTCCTTTATAAAAAGAGACATGTGAGAAAAAAAACTCCTTTTTTTTCCCCCTCTCTTTCTCTTCAGAATTGTCTTGGAGATGGTAGTGTAATGGCATGATGCCTGAAGCTGTGACAGGCATATGTAACTATGAGGACAACTCTGAGGAAGCAGCCAACATGGTGGGGTCAGAGTAGACAGCTGAAGAAAAACAGAGTCCTGGATGTGCTGGTTTGGAAAATTGCTCTGATGTTAATTGCTAGTAAAATGTAAAAGACAGTCATTCAGGCAGGGAGCGATGGTAACTCTGTACATTCCAAGAGCCCCCTCCCTTCTTCTTCTGCTCCTTTGTTCTAAATGATTAACCCATAGTAAGAATGTAAAGACAATTGAAGCCTCTAGTCTTAGAAGCATGTAGAGACGTAAGAGCACCATAGAGGCAGTTAAGGCTTTAGCCCTAAGATCACAGTGACTCTGCCTAGCACATTTTAAAACCATAAAGATAGCAAGGGCCTTATGCCTTGCTCTTAGAGATTATACACAGCTGCACTGGCTATAATCAGTGCCTCTGTTTCCCTCCTATTCTTTGTGACCCGGCCTCAGTATGAGAAAGGCAAACTCCTTGTGTTACATCAAAGTGCCCATAGTTGATAGACAACCAATACAGCCCAATACAATAGGGGTAAAAACAAGGCAGATTATTGACCTTTATACTTAGTAAATACATTTAGCAGACTAAAAGGCACCACCAAAGCCGGGCGTGGTGGCGCACGCTTATAATCCCAGTACTTGGGAGGCTGAGACCGGAGGATCGAGGTTGGCGGCCAGCCTCAGCTACTTAGTGAGGCCCTCTGCAAATTAGTGAGACCCTGTTTCAAAATAAAGAATAAAAATAGGACTGGGGGTGTGGCCCGGAGGTAGAATGCCCCTGGGTTCAATCCCCAGTACCTCAAAAATAAATAAATAAATAAATAAAAGGCACCACCAGCCTAAGGAATAAGTTTGACCTAAGAAATAGTAAGTTACGCTTGTTGCCTTGGTAATGCTGATAAGAACATACCAATGTAGAAACTGTATTTAAAGTCTGGGGTCTGAGGTGGGGGGGAGAGTTCCACTGTCGGGCTCTCCAGCATGTCTTCCAGGCACGCTTTTTTTCTCTTTTCTATTTCCTACTGACTTTGTAATAAAATTTTGTTAAAGCTTCAACCAAGCCGCCTGTTGGTTTTAATTCCTCTCTTCAGACAATCTGATCTGAATTGACGGGAAAGAGCCCACAGCGCCACTTCCACCGTAGCACTAGATGGCGCTCTTTTGCGTGTGTGTGGTACTGGGGATTGAACCAAGGGGCATTCTACCTCTGAGCTACACTCCCAGCCCTATTTTACATATATATATATATTATATATATATATTTTATATATAATTTATATGTATTATATATATATTTTATATATTATATATATTTTATATATAATATATATATGTATATATATATATATATATATATATTTGCCATACCGGGGATTAAACCCAGGGGCATCCTACCTCTGGGCTACACCCCCCTTTATTTTGAAACAGGGTCTCACTAAGTTGCGGAGGGCCTCACTAAGTAGCTGAGGCTGGCCGAGAACCTGGATCCTCCGGTCTCAGCCTCCCAAGTACAAGCGTGCGCCACCATGCCCGGCTCCTATTTTATTTTTTTATTTTGAAACAGGGTCTCACTATGTTACTGAGGCTGGCTGTGAACCTTCAATCCTCCTGTCTCAGCTTCCCAAGTACTGGGATTATAGATGTGCTCCCCCACACCCGGCTCTGGGTGTCATTCTTTTTTTTTTTTTGGCAGTATCGGGGGTTGAACCCAGGGGCATTCTACCTCTGAGCTACACCCCCAGCCCTATTTTTTATATTCTTTATTTTGAAACAGGGTCTCACGAAGTTGCAGAGGGCCTCACTAAGTAGCTGAGGCTGGCCGCGAACCTGGATCCTCCGGTCTCAGCCTCCCAAGTACTGGCATGACAAGCGTGCGCTACCATGCCTGGTGTTGGGTGTCATTCTTGAGCTGCCACTCTAGTCCTGCCTCCCTCTGGACTGACTGCATGAGATAGAAAGTGTCTTGCTCAACCTATTCTGTTACTCCTGGCCAAATGTTAATTGTCTATAACCCTCAGCCAACTCTGAATCAGGCGCTGTCTTCATTGTTCTCTCATCAATTCACACAGCCCTGTTCATGAACTCCTAGATGCCAGAAACTGTCTTCTCTTAAATCCAGGAATAGACCTATCCTGACATATGGTAGTTAGGGGGTGCCCAGAGAAGCCATAGTGAATGCATACCACTGACACCCCTCCTCCTCCTCCTCTTCCTCCTCTTCCTTCTCACCCTTCTTTCCTGGGGATTGAACCCAGGGGCATTCTACCTCCCAGCTACACTCCAAGCCCTATTTTATTTTTATTTTGAAACAGGGTCTACATTTCTAAGGCTGACCTCAAACCTGCGATCCTCTTGTCTCAGCCTCCCAAGTACTGGGATTACAGGCCTTTTCTTTTCTTTTTGTACTGGGCATTGAACCCAGGGTATTCTGCCTTCGAGCTTCCCCCAAGCCTTTGTATTTTATTTTGAAACAGGGTCTCACTAACTTGCCAAGGGTCTTGCTAAATTGCTAAGGCTGGCCTTGAGCCTGTGATCCTCTTGTCTCAGCCTCTCAAGTACTGGGATTATAGGTGTGTGTCACTGCACTCAGCAGCATCTCTGTTCTATTCCTCCTCTCCTGTAGGAGGAGGAAGCAGTGTGACATTCCCTTCTTAACACTGAACTAGGAGCCATGGTGCCCAGTGTCTGGCTTTGGTTCTGCTACCAAACAGGCTGTCTGACCTCATGCCATGTGCTTTCTCTGGGCCTTCAAATTAGACAAAAATTGCTAGGCATGGTGGCGCATGCCTGTGATCCCAGTACTTAGGAGGCTGAAACAGGAGGATTGCAGTTTCTAAACTAGCCTCGGCAACTTAGCAAGACTCTCGGAAACCTAGCAAGATCCTATTTCAAGATAAAAAAATAAAATAAAAAGGGCTGGGAATGTAGCTTGGAGGTAGAATGCCCCTGGGTTCAATCAGTATCACAATAAATAAATTAATTAATGAACAAACAAATTAGACCAAACCCAAATGTCCTGTGATTCTGAAGATTGTTCCTATTTGGAAACATCCTAAGTGAGGACAGGAAGTTCATGTTTATCAGTGAATGTTTATAAGTGGAAATTCACTTTGAATTGAATCACATGGAAAGAACTAAGATTATTTAGTTCAAACCCCTTCTATTTTTAGATGAGCAAATTCAGGCCTAGAGAATGACATGATTTACCTAGGGTCATCTTTAATCTAACAGAAATGAAGATTCACATCTTTTCATTCCCAGACTAGTTCTTTCCACCATTCCAAAGAGTCTTCTTCTTCCTCAGATCCTGAGAGAAACCTTGTGTTTCCAGAAATATAATCAAAACGCAGATTTCTCCTCTGATTTTAAGTGTTAGAAGTCAAGGAAAAATACAGACTTAAAAGGAGCATGACAAAGGATAGAACCATGGGTCAAGGGAATAGAATGAAGAACCCAGAAATAGACCTGCGCAAGTGTGCCCTACTGATTTTTGACAAAGATTTAGAAATTATCCAGCGGAGAAAAGATAGACTTTTCAAAAAGAGACTGTATAAAAGTAATAAGCATAGATGAAATCTTCAGGATTTAAGGCTACACAAGAATTCTTAGACTTGACATCAAATATGACATAATTCATAAAGGAAAAAAGCCCGATATGTTGGATCTTATTTATTTTTCATGGTACTGGGGACTGAACCCAGGGGCATTCTACCTGAGTTACACTCCCAGTCCTATTTTATTTTTTGTTTTGAAACAGGGTCTCACTAGATTGCTTAGAGTCTCACTGTGTTGCTGAGGCTGTCCTTGAACCTGCGATCCTCCTGTCACAGCCTCCCAAGTACTGGCATTACAGAAGTGTGCCAACATTCTGAACTTGGACTTTATTAAAATGAAGTTTTCTCTGTGAAACTCCATGTATAGAGGATGAAAAGGAGAACTGTAGACTAGGAGAATTTATTTGTGCACCACATTTCCAACAAAGAACTAGTATCCTAAATATATAAAGAACTTTCAAAACTTGACATTAAAAAACAATTCAATTAGAAAATGGGTAAATAAAAGCCAGGCATGGTGGTGCATGCCTATAATCCCAGTACTTGGGAGGCTGAGACAGGAGGATCGCAGGTTTGAAGCCAACCTCAGAAACTTAGTGAGACCCTGTTTCAAAATAAAAATAAAATAGGTCAGGGGGTGTGTCTCAGAGGTAGAGTGCCCTGGGTTCAATCTCCAGTACAAAAAAAGAAAAAAAAAAAAAGACAGAAACAAAGAAAATGAATAAAAGACATGAATGGATATATCAACAAAGAGGATGTACAGATGGCAAATAAATACATGAGAAGCTACTCAGCATCCTTAGCCAGCAGGGAAATGCACATTAAGACCACAATGAAATATCTTTTTTTGTGTGCGTGTGCGGCACTGGGGATTGAACCCAGAGGCCTTCTACCTCTGAGCTACACCCCAGACCTATTTTGTTTTTTATTTGGAAACGGTCTAAATTGCGGAGGGCCTCGCTGAGTTGCTGAGGCTGGCCGGGAACAGGGATCCTCCTGTCTCAGCCTCTCTTCTTCTTCTTTTTTTTTTTTTTTTCGGTACCGGGGATTGAACGCAGGGGCATTCTACCTCCGCGCTACGCCCCCGGCCCTATTTTTTATACTTTATTTTGAAACCGGGTCTCACGAAGTTGCGGAGGCCTCACTAAGTAGAGAAAGGGAGAGAGAGAGAGAGAGAGAGAGAGAGAGAGAGAGGGAGAAAGCTGAGACTGGCCGCGAACCCGGATCCTCCGGTCTCCGCCTCCCAAAGTACTGGGATTACAAGCGTGCGCCACCACGCCCGGCTCAGCCACTCTTCTGCCTCCTTTTTTTTTTTTTTTAAACCAGGGACATGATTGCAAAGTGGCAGGGAATTCCTTGGTGTTGACACACTGCTAAATGCTACCTGCCTTTTTAGTGTAGGGCAAGATGAATCCAACAATGTCCGGATTTTGTAACCCTGCCTGATCGGTTGGGGACGCCTCTGGAACGGAAGGTCCAGGTTCACTCTCGGGCTCGTGTGTTCTATGCAGCAGAGCGAAGCGGTGCTGTTGGAAGCAGGCTGGGATCCGAGCGGCACGTTGGCTTCTCGCATTCCTCCAGGACTGCAGGCTCCCAGGGAGTCCGCCCCGGAGGTCCGCCGAGGGCGGTGCAGGCCTGTCGCCCACAGTTTCCACCGTGCACTCTCCAGCACCGCTCGACAGCTGATCTCACAAGAAACTTTGACACCCGACTGTGCAAGCGAGCAAGTGAAAACGCACGGAAGCCAAGCCTCTCGCGGCCCGGCACCGCTGGCAGGGACCCGAGTCTGTTGTACCCAGACGTGGCTTCCTCTTCCGTCTACCAGCTGCGTGGCCTGGGGCGAATTTCCCGCGGCCAGGAAGCCGGCAGTCGCCGCCAGGCTCCCCGCGCCCCTCCCAGGCCCGCAGCTGCCCTGTGGGGCCTCCCTCCCGGGCCCAGACCGCGGGGCGCCCCGCGCAGCCCCGGCCCCGCTCCAAGCGGGCAGCACGGCAGTCCCGGACCCGGGTTCCCCGACTCTGTCGAGACACCCCATGAAGGCCTAGCCCTGCGCCCGGGGGGGGGGCCCACCTGGGCTCCTGGTTCCCCACTGTGCACGGGGAGGTCACTGCTCCACGGAGGTGGCTGTGGGCACGACCTGAAAGAAGTTAGCCGAGCAGCTGAGCTGGTATGGCGACTACACACCGTGGGCACCAGGTGCCGCATGGTCCCTTTGCCCTCTGCACACCGGCTCTCTGGAGGACGGGCCACCCATGCACTGCAGGGAGCAAGGGGGCTCTAGCTCTCGGGCTGCACACTCAAGGGCAAGAGGAGTTTTTAAGCAAGGATGCTCCTACCCACTCCCAAAGATACCCCGTTCACTGATTGGGCATCAGCAACGTTAAAAGTGCCCCAGTCTCTGAAATGTAACCAGGGTAGAGAAGCAGGCATCAACTCTTCCCTCATTGTAGGGGCAGCAAGTTCCTGCAGGTCTTCGGAGAAAGATCAGCAGGGTTAGCAGGAGCCTCAGGGATGGGTGTGCAGAGCCTGTCTCCAGAGTTGGCACCCCATTTCATCTGAAGTCTGCACGCTGGTGGACGCAAGCCAGGCAAAGTTTATTTGGTAGAATTGCTTTATTCTCGGGACAGAGACTATCTTCCCTTTTGCAGCCATTGTCTAGCAAGAAGGTAGGAGGCAATTGTAATGGAAAAGGCACGCCTGTAATACCAGTAGTTGGGAGGCTGAGACAGGAGGCTAACAGGTTCAAGGCTAGCCTCAGCAACTTAGCTCAACTCTCAGAAATCTAGTGAGACTCTGTTTCAAAACAGAAAATAAAGCCAGGCGTGGTGGCTCATGCTTGTAATCCCAGTACTTGGGACGCTGAGATGGGAGGATCTGGGTTCACCACCAGTCTCAGCTACTTAGTGAGGCCCTTTGCAACTTAGTGAGACCCTGTTTCAAAATAAAAAAATAGGCCTGGGGGTGTAGCTCAGAGGTAGAATGCCCCTGGGTTCAATCATGCTGGTTTCAGCATTCCGACAGTTTGCAGAAGAAATGAGCCAGAAAAGAGCCAGTTGCTGTGGCGCTTCCGTCCAGCCCAGCTCAGAAGACCCCATCACTTCAGACAACAGCCAGAGAAGGGGTTAGACATAGAAAGAGTGCTACTCACGTTTGGCCGCATCAAGTGGCAGTCTTGCAGCCAGAAACAGAAATCCCAGGACGCAGTAGAGACGGTCCATGCTGAATTCTCACAGGCCTGGGAAGTCAGGGTTTAACTCTGAATCCTCTGGCCTCACGCACGGAGAGCACCAGTGTTCATCTGGGCTCTGCTGCACCCCACTTTTTATTTTGCCGAAGCACAGGGCCCTGGGGCAGATCATGTGATGGGATTAGGCAGCTCTGAAGCTCTGGTCTCCTGAATTCAATCTTTCCGGCTCATATGCTTGTGACTCATTCGCCCTTGGCATCTATTTATTCACTTTTCAGATGTGCACTATTTTGATTTTGTAATTCCACATTTATTAGTTTTAAGGGAGCTTCCTATCCCATGACCCTATTTCAATATTCTTCACCAAATAAAATTTCAGTTCTCCTACCTCACTGGTGAACTTCACTGTGGCCCCTTCAAGACTTCCCTTGGTTCGTGTGTAGAAAAGATGATGCATCTTTTCTTTCTTCTTGGTCCTGGGAATTGAATCCAGAGGCATTCTACCTCTGAACCCTACATCCCCCCTTTTTTTTTAATTTTGAAATTTGCTAAGTAGTTGAGGCTGGCCTCAAACCTGTCATCCTCCTGTCTCAGCCTCCCAAGTACTGGGATTATAGGCGTGTGCCATCACACTCAGCTGATGTATCTTTTTCTGTAATTTAGGTGACTAGCTCCCTCAGCGCTAGCAAATGCTTGTGCACTCTTTCCCTGCAAGAGGAGACAGATGGGGAGATGTCTTTCCAGTCATTTAAAGTTATATTGTGTATATATCCATATGGCTAATATGTGTGTGTGTGTGTGTGTGTGTGTGTGTGTGTGTATACATATATATGGCTCATAACATACATGTTGTTCCAGAATGTGCTGGAAACAGCTGCACAAGCTTCTATGGTAGCTGAGATTTTTTTTTCAGTGCTGGGGATTAAACCCAGGAACATTCTAACTCCAAGCTACACCTCCAGCCCTATTTTATTATTTATTTATTTATTTATTTATTTATTTATTTATTGTGGTACTGGGGATTGAACTCAGGGGCATTCTACCTCCGAGCAACACCCTCAGCCCTATTTTATTTTTTAATTTGGAAACAGGGTCTCACTAAGTTGCTGAGAGTCTCACTAAGTTGCCAAGGCTGGCCACGAACCTGTGATCCTCCTGTCTCAGCCTCCCATGTACTGGGATTACAGGTGTGCACCAACATGCCAGCCAGTAGCTGAGAAATTTACTCAAAACCACATTTAGGATATCTGTGCGATTTCATTTAACTTTCAGAACAAGCTGCATAATCTTTGGTAACTGCTCTCACAGCATTCCTGTGTTGTATCATCCAGAGTCGCTTGCATAAATCCCACTGCATACTTCCTTTATTTTAGAGCAGTTGGGCATCGAGTGTGAGAATAAGCTTGCCTGGAACATAAGTTTTATGTAGTCAAATTATTTCTGGTTATAGAATATGTGGAAAATGTGGCAACATGAACATTTTACTGAGTGTGATCTTTCTCTAAGGCACATCCATATGACCATTTTCAGAGCAAGTCCTGGTTGGGGGTGAGGGTAAAATTGGGGTACTGATTTAGATTTCAGTTGTATTAATGAGGAATGGAAATCAGTGGTCTGTGAAACTGAAATGCATAGAGCAGAACTGGCCAACTTCCTGCCCGTAGGCCACACACAGCTCTTTGGAGCTCCTTTTGTAGCCTTTGAAGCAAATACGAAGGAAGGGAAAAACAGGGATGGGGATGCATTATTCATGACTGAAGCGAATCAATTTTCAAATACAGATGAGTAAATTAATAATGCAAATATTCATTGGTTTTATGTAATGCAAAGCAAATAATCTGTATAGCTGTGTTTGCTTTTTACAGCATATGTAACTTTAATAATTAAAAAGAGCTTTTCAGTTTAGGAGAAACTTACTGTAATTGTTAAGTACGATTGCCTTTTGTTGCTGATACAGTTCTGGCTTGTATTTTTGGCCAAATTAGCTACCTCTGTTTCTAAATAAATTGGATGTGTTGAACTCTTGTGTAACAAAACCTTCATTTTGTTTAGGGCGACACAACGATCACGTTGCTGTTTCTATCTTCTGGGCTCCCCTGCCTCCCATCAGGGCGGGGGGCAGCGACTTAGGGCGAGTCAAAGGTTGGCTGCTGGATGGAGGTGAAAAGAAAAGAAAAGAAAAGCAACTGGGATTTTTTTTTTAACTGGAAGTTCTTGATTCCAAAGAAAATCTGTTCCTTAATGATCAGCAGTTGACAATAGATAAAATAGTTTCCTTTGTGTAGTCCCTGGAGACAGAGCTATTTGGGATAAAGAATATCTATACCTCAAGCTTGTTTTATTTTTATTATTTATTTATTTATTTACTTATTTTTTGGTACTGAGGATTGAACCTAGGGGCATTCTACCTCTGAGCTACACCCGCAGCCCTATTTTATTTTTATTTTGAAACAGGGTTTCGCTAGGTTGATGAGTCTCACTACTTGCTGAGGCTGTCTTTGAACCTGCAATCTTCCTGTCTCATCCTCCCAAGTACTGGGATTACAGGAATGTGCCACCACACCTGGCTTTGTTTTAATTAATTAATTAATTAATTAATTATTTTTGTGGTACTGGGGATTGAACCCAGAGGCATTCTACCTCTGAGCTACACCCCCAGCTCTATTTTATTTATTTTTTTATTTTGAAACAGGGTCTCACTAAGTTACGGAAGGCCTCACTAAATTGCTGAGGCTGGCCTCAAACCTGTGATCCTCCTGTCTCAGCCTCCCAAGTAGTGGATTACAAGTGTGTGCTACCACACCTGGCTTTGTTTATTATTATTATTATTATTATTATTATTATTGTGTGGTACTAGGGATTGAAGCTGGGGGCATTCTACCTCTGAGCTACACTCCCAACACTATTTTTGTTTTGAAACAGGGTCTCGCTAGGTGGATGAGAGTCTCACTACTTGCTGAGGCTATCCTCGAATATGCAATCCTCCTGTCTCAGCCTCCCAGGTACTGGGATTACAAGCTTTGCCACCACTCCCGGCTTTTGTTTTATTTTTGAAAAATAAAAATCAAGCCAGGTGAGGTGACATCCCAGTACTTCGGAGGCTGAGACAGGAGGATCACAGATTTGAAACCAGCCTCAGAAACTTAGTGAGACTCTGTTTCAAAATAAAATAAATAGATAAAAAGGGCTGGGAGTGTAGCTCAGAGGTTGAATACCTCTGGGTTCAATCCCCAGTATAAATAAATAAATAAATAAATAAATAAATAAAAACTGTGAAGCCTAGTGTGGTGGCACACACCTGTGATCCCAGTACTTGGGAGTCTGAGATAGGAGGATCGCAGGGTCAAGGCCAGCCTCAACAACTTAGTGAGACATTCAGCCATTTAGTGAGACCTGTTTAAAAATAAAAAAATAACAGCTGGTCATGGTGGCACACACTCGTAATCCCAGTACTTGGGAGGCTGAGGCAGGAGGATCACAGGTTTAAGGACAGCCTCAGCAAGAAGTGAGACTCTCATCAACCTAGTGAGACCCTGTTTCAAAATAAAAATAAAATAGGGCTGGGGGTGTAGCTCAGAGTATAATGCCCTTGGGTTCAACCCCCAGTACCACACACACACAAATAAATAGATAAATAAATAAATAAATAAATAAATAAGGGCTGGGGGCATAGGTTGGAGGTAAAGTGTCCCTGGGCTCAACTCCTAGTACCAAAAATAAAAAAAAAACCAAAGCATATTGTGAAAAAAGGTTGAAGCAATTCATTGAAAGAAGGGGGAAATCTCAATTATTTGATATTAAGGACACAGTGACTGTTCAGAAATGAGGCCAAGGAAGGTCAATAAGTAATAGTCAACTTCTGAGAAATGTCCCTAATTGCCGTTAAGCATCTTGATTCCTGATACCCTTCCTGGTGGCTACGGTCTCAACCTGAGGCTCAGAGCCTGGGGTGTGATAACTGTGGTGCCACCCAAAGGGACATGAGCATGACAGCAATCAGCCACACAGGAATCACGCCAGGCTGGAACAAACCATTCAAATCTTAGAAATCAGTCCAAACTGGTGTTTTCTTTCTTTTTTTTTTTTTTTTGGTACTGGGGATTGAACCCAGGGACATTCTACCTCTGAGTTATACCCCCAGCCCTATTTTATTTTTTTATTTTGAAACAGGGTCTCACTAAGTTGCGGAAAGCCTTACTAAGTTGCTAAGGCTGTCCTCAAATCGTCCTGATCCTCCTGTCTCAGCCTCCCAAGCACTGGGATTACAAGCATGCGCCACCACACCTGGTTCAAACTGGTGTTTTTAACCATAAAAATTAGTGTCCCTTGTCCGCCATCTCTTGTAAATAGCTACTGTATTAGTTCCCTGTTGCTGCTATAACAAATTGCCAGAAACTCAAAGGCTTATAACAATACAAATGCATCATCTTACTGTTCTGGAAGTAGGCAGTCTGAAATGGCTCTACTGGACTAAAATCAGCTGGTCAGCTCTAGTGACTGATCTGTTTCCTTGCCTTTTCCAGTCTCCAGAAGCTTCCCACATTTCCCGCTGAGGCACCTTCCATCCACAGGCAGCAGGGCTGGTTGAGTCTGCCTCATAGCCCAGTTCTCTGACATCTCCCCTCCTGTCTCCCTCTTTCACTGATCCTGTGCTTACACTGGGCCCACTGGATCATCCAGAGCCATCTACTGCTGTGTGTGTGTGTGTGTGTGTGTGTGTGTGTGTGTGTGTGTGTTACTGGGGATTGAACCCAGGGCATTCTACCTCCAAGCTACACCCCCAGCCCTTTTTATTGAAACAGGGTATCGTTAGGTTGCTGAAAGTCTCGCTACATTGCTGAGGCTGTCCTTGAACCAGCCATCCTCCTGTCTCAGTCTCCCAGGCCATCTCCTGTCTTAACCTTCTTTCTAGCTGCAGCCTTCGTCCCACTCTTGCCATATGACACATTCGCAGGTCCTGGGGTGGGATGAGCACATCTCTGGGAGGCCATGGTTCTTGCCTAGCACAACTGTATAGCAGGAGACTGGGCAGAAAAATTCTGCTCACAAAGAAAGATGGGTGATGAGAACAAAGGTGGAAAGTACCTCCCAAAGCTTACAGACCTGTTGAGACAAAGCCTTTGACATTTGGCAGGGAGGAAGGGCAAGAACAAACGAGAGATAAAGGAGTCAGTTCAAAGAGAGAGAGCCCATGTGACGGCCTTGCCCTAATGTGGGCTTTAACAGTGTCATAATCAGAGTCACGGTTTTCAGATTTAAGCATTAGCCAGTGACTCAGAGACTTCTGTTTTGTGTCTAGTTCTTCAGTCTCTCCTGTCTGGGTACTCTCTGCATGAGTGAGTAATCAAAGTCCTTCTTTCCAAGGTTTACTAAGATTGGAAATTACTCTCCCACCAAAATCTTTCTCCCTTGCTTTTCAGGAAAGGAGAAAAGGGATTGTAAAGGTTAGTGCATCCTTGCCTATCACCGCCACAGTCACCAAGCAGCAATAGCTCCTGTGGTGTAGCCTGGATTTCCACTTGAAGGCACTGGATACTAGATGTGGACACAGAAGTTTTCTTCGTGGAGTGCTGGCTACAAACAATATTTTAGATGACTCTTACAGAGTTCTAGGCCTCACTTAAAATTAGAAAGAGCAGTAGATGTAGAAATGTGTGTATTGCCACATTATTTAAGTTCTAGTTTGTTTTTAGAGTACTTTCTCTGAATTATTAGTGTAGAAGGAGAGTAAGACATAAAGGCTTATTGTGTAGTTGTGTGTGTGTGTTTTGGTGGTTCTGGGACTTGAGTCCAGGGCCTTGTGCACACTGGGCAAGTGCTCTACCACTGAGCTCACCCCAGCCACGTTGTGCAGCTGTGGAAGCAATAGTGAGTGTGCTCTCTTTTCTACCTTTAGCATCTGGACAACAGTGGGACACAGAAGGAAGAACAAAATAGAATCTATGAGCTGGGTGTGGTGGTGCACACCTGTGACTCCAGTACAAGGGAGGCTGAGACATAGGATCGCGGGTTTGAGGCCAGCCTCACAACTTAGTGAGACCCAGTTTAAAAAAAAATAGAGTTGAGGGTGTAGCTCGGAGGTAGAATGCCCCTGGGTTCAATCCCCAGTACCAAAAACAAAACAAACAACAACAAAACAAAAAAAGGGGGGGTAGGGGTGTAGTTTGGAGGTGAAATGTCCCTGGGTTCAATCCCCAATAACACACACACACACACACACACACACACACACA